>JAJOOO010080265.1:0-29225 GCA_029582685.1 Solanum piurae
TTATTTTGTTTATTTTTTTGATTTTATGTTTTATATTTGTATTAGTAAATTTATTTAATAAAATAGTTTACAAATTATTTAGAGAGTGTTGTTTGTTAATTTAAAAAATTAAAATTAAAAACAGTTTTTCAGTTACATAGGACTAATTTTTAAAATTGTTTTAAAATGATTAATTCTAAGAGACGAAAAAATTCTTCATTCAGGAATTATGGCTTCAATATATGCAATGATAATACTAAAAGTATTACATAAAAAAGTTCACGTATAATGTTGTCCATCCATTCAAAAAGTTAATCAACATTTCCATATATTCGTAGTATATACACAATTAAAGACTAAGTCGAAATACCTTCACTTCAATCTTATGTTGAATTTGGATCCTTCAAATGAAGATCCTCTTGTTTATGATGAGTATTTTCTTCATTCGATTTTTATTATAAAAACAGTGCAAAGAGATAAACCCATCGAAATAAGAGAATAATTTAATATGCTACCTGAAAACCATGAAGCATAATCAAAATTTCTCATGATGATTCTCTTTCAAAAATAATAAAATCACATAAAAATAAAGAACATAAGTATTGTGTTTTGTATTTATAGAGAGAGAAAACAAAGAACAAAAAAGTTAAAACTTTAAAATTGTAAATAGAAGTTATAATCAATTTTGAATTCAAAAACCTCAACTGTTTAAGATAAAATTAAAATTTTAAAAATGCACCCACGTTAGTTTTGTTTTTATCTTAGACGTTGTTTTTTATTTCTTTTAAACTGAATTTATTTATTATTTAATACCATTATATGTAATTAATTTAGAGTCCTAAACGGCTTATATTATAAAAAGAAGAAGCCCAAAACGTCTTTTTTTACCGTGTTTTCCAAAAAAATTGGGATTTTTTTTACCATATTCACGTTGCTTTTTCCCCCCCCCCCTTTTAAACTGAATTTATTTATTATTTAATAACATTATATGTAATTAATTTAGAGTCCTAAACGGGTTATTATAAAAAAGTGTTCAAAACTTCTTCTTTTTTACCGTGTTTTCCTAAATTTGTATAATTTTTTTTTCCATATTCAAGTTTTAAATATTTAAAAAAAAAAACAGTTTTTCAGTTATATGGGACTAATTTTTAAAATTGTATTAAAATGATTTATATTTAATTATCCTAATTTTATTTTAATTATTTAAAAATATATTTTTTGTGATGCTGACACGTATGCGTTTTTTCCTCTCCTTTTATATATAGATAGATTGGCCGTGTAGTGCCAATATTTTTTTAAGGGAAAAGAGTTTGAAATATATCTAAATTTTGATCAAAATTGTTGTAACAATCTCAAACTTTGGGCAGGACCTATTACCCCTATACTATTTAATAGTGTATTTTAAAGATATAACCGTGCCCGCGTAGACATCATAAATATTGCATCATTATAAATAGTAACTTGTCCAGCTAGGCACTTATATATCTTTAAAATACACTATTAAATAGTGCAGGGGTAATAGGTCCTGCCCAAAGTTTAGGATTGTTACAGAATTTCGGTCAAAGTTCGGATATATTTTAGACATTTTTCCCTATTTTAAAACTTTAACGGATCGTTTGATAGAGTGTATTCATAAAAATAAAGCATGAATTAGTTTTGTGTATTAGTAATATGTTGTTCGGTGCACTTTTTTGTGTTATACATATAACTAATGCAAGTATTAACTATACATTCCATTGTGTATTAAGACATGTATTACTAATACCATGAATTTCGAGGTATTAATAATGTAAGGGGTTTAAGCATGCATTAGCATGACTAAAGATTTAATTACTCCTCAAAACTCTTTTTACTTCTATTCCACCATAATTGTGAAGGGTATCTTTGTCAATAAATACATATAAGAAATAATTTATGTTTAATAAATGCAAGCTTAACTAATATAATCATTATTAATACAAATATTACTAATACACATTATTTCTATACACTCTAAACGACCTCTAAGCTAAATAGTTTTGAATTAAAAAGATATCAATTCTAGGTAATAAAGTTGTACCTTAATGTCAATCTCCCAACGGAGAATGATGTAATTGTGGTGGGCTTAAAGCCCAATTGGTCCATCTCCGCATGGGCCAAGGCAGACATTTCAACTTTTAAAGGCAAAGTACATAAAACCTCAATAATTTGGACACTAATTACATTTTATTTTGAAAGTTTTCCAAATTGTAATAATTTTGTATATTTCAGAATTCGCGGATACATTGTTCCTTCGCTCAATACATAGCAAACAATACATAAATTATGTATCAGATACATAACTATAAACTAGATTCATATCGATCTATGTTTGAAATAATTGGGGATATGTATCAATAATAACATTTGTATCCGATACATTGTACACAAACAAAGTTGTAATGTACCTGATAGAGGTGGAGTGATGTATCCGGATATTAAGAGGGCGAAGGAAAAAGGGAATTTTTGTAACTAATACAAATGGTAGGATTTTTTAGAGATTATGTTATCTTAAGTCGTGTAATTACGTAATTTCCCCAAAATTATCCAATTATGTAAATATTTATATCATAATTCATATTTACTAAATTCTCTCTATAGTTTAAAATAATTATTTGTTGTCATACTAATTAGTAATATCATACCAGATATCAAGTCATACATACATAGATACATATATTTTTGCTACCAGTTACACACTTAAATATACATACATAGGGAGAGAGGAACGAGAGAGGATAGAGACAAGCGAGGTAAAAGGGAGGCGAGCGAGACAGTCAATATATCCCAAATCATGTGAATCACACTTGATACATGTGTGTGTAATACCAGATATATTCTAAAATACAGATACATGAGAAGAGAGGTGAGCGAGAGAAGGAGAAAGACGAGTGAGAGAGTCGGTGTATACCCTATACATGCGAATACACTTGGATACAATCATACAATGAAAATAGAATAAATTACACCTAATTTTGACTCTATGTATCCGGGATACATGTATCTGATCGCGCCAAATACGGGTGGGCCTGGTATGGTACAGTAAGGTATTTGAAAGTTTCGATGTCGTAATTTCGATATTCAATTTTTAAAATATTATAACATTACCATACCAATTTAATTCAGTATGGTTCAGTATATTGAAGTTCGATTTCGATATTCTACGATATGGTAAATCGGTAATCATAATTTGTTCAACTTCAATTAATATCTACTCGTATGATAGAGTATTATGACTTCAATGACTGAAAAAAGGTCTCAATTATATCATACTAACACATTACCAATGTAAAAATATATATGCAAACTAAAGTATAAGCATCTCCTTGATTAATCAATTACAATTCAAATACATTTCAATCAAAATAGAGTAGTCAAATGTTTAACTTCTAAACATAATTTATACTAATACTAGGTTGCATATTTGTTAGTATTTTAATAATATATATATATATATATATATAGTTTGGTATGATATTCGGTATTTCGGTATGTTATTTCTAAATACCAAATATTGTACCCAAAAAAATAAAATGTATACCATATACCACATCAAATACCATAATACCAAAATAATGGTATTCAAAATTTCGATATGATATGATATTTCGATAAATACCGTACCATGTCCACCCCTAGCACCAGATACATGTATGGTGACCGAAATTTGGCACGAATAATAATTTCAATACTCTTAAGGCAATAGGCATGTAATTAGACTTTAAACTAGTGAAATTTTATATTAATTTTTAATTTTTGCCTTCATAATAAATACTGTAAATTTTTTGCGGGACATAACTTTATATTTTTATGTTATAATATTCTATTAGTTATATATGTACATGACCTTAGTTTTTAAAGCATTTATGTTTAGTTAGACATAAATTCGATTATCAAGTGACAAAATTTAAAAATGAATCTATTTAAAAGCAATTTTATCTTATTGTTTCGATATCCGCGATGTTGAGTGGAAGGTAGGTTTGAATTTTAAAAGCTGTTATACAAGTTAATGCTAGGAAGACTATTTGATCAGTAATAGAACATTAGGTTTATCATAAATAACTCGGGCATCATTAATATGAGTTGTGGTGTAGTAGTAAGATTGTTTCACCCTTAATTAAAGGTCTCAGATTCAAGCTTTGAGTATGAGAATATCTTGGTGGGAGCGTCAGCTCTGAATGGACTCTACAATGCGCTATTCAAATTTAACCGGGACTCCAATATGGACTTTGAAATTGGTTATTCATATTATGTCCAACAATACTTGTCCACTATTACTTTGCATACTTCTTAAAAAAATATAAATAGAAGGGTAATTTTACTATATCACACTTTAAATATAATGTTTTGAAAAATGTAATAGAGAAATAACTATAATTAATGATAAGGATAAATTATGAACTAAGCGTAAAATTATTCATTGATTTTTATAAAGTGAACAAATATTGTAGGACATTCCAAAATAGAATAGTGGAAAACTATTCAACTTGAGGAGATCTACCACTATGCTACAACTTACTTCATGCTCATGAAGGGGTTCAAAATTAATATATCTACATAAATATAGAAAATTTACCTTATACATACAATATAATTTTTTATCGAGGGATTTGGGTGAACCCCTGGAACATGTCTAGTTGCAAACGGTAGGAGGAACAACCAACATTTGTCAAAAAGCTTTAGGCCTCATTTGTTTTCATTAAGATTAAGACCTCTGAATCTGAATACACGTCTGAATATTAAGATTTGCATTAAGAGTTATGTGTCTAGATCTGAATACACATCTGCATATTAAAATCTGGTCTACAAATCTGAACACTGAATGATTACTATTTGTTTTCAATATCTGAATGTGCATATGAAATCAAACATCATATTAATAAAATGTTATAAAAATTTCATTTCAACAAAAAAATATTACTTTTTGATTCAAAAAAATATCATAATCATCAAGCATAACATAAAAAAAAATCACGAATAATTTTTTTATATAGACACAATATAATATCAAAAAATTCAATAAGTATGATAGATACTAATCGAAAAATAATAAATAATGTACCACATCATCAACGCCTAACATAAATTTCTCAAGGGCTTTATCCATAATCTTCAAAGGAGAAGCATTTGTTAGCTCCTTTGCCAATTTCTCAATCATCTACCTCTGCTTTCTCTTCCACCTCTAAACCCCACAAAAATATTACATTTTCATTACAAAAAGTAGCAATAAATCACACAAATTACTAAAAATCTATTTAACTCACCAGGAGCAACAATAGTTGCTGCTAATGGAACTAATGGCTTCATTGCCAAACTTCACTGCTTTCAATGGAATTCGAGACCGGTCCATTGGCTGAGTGATACCCATTTGTGAAACTGCAAAACCCCCCAGCAAATTAGACCAAAAAACGAAACCCAGAAAAAGTTCTCTGATCTTCATCACATTAACACTTAAAGTGTAAAAATTGAAACTTTAGGAACCCAAACAAAGAAATAACAAACCTAGATGTTAAAATTCTCTAATCTTTATTGTTAGGGTTTTGCCCTGATTTTCTTACCATAATTTAAGATTTATTTTTCCTTAAAAAAAAGACAAAACATTACCATAAATGTTTTTACTTTTCTTAAAAGGAAAATATAATATTCTTTCATATTTTGGTTTATTCTCTCCTTTTAGGACTCCTCTTCTAGTAAGAGGTTTTGCTTTTCTAGTAGGAAAGGTTTTAGGACTCTATAAATATAGGTTTGTTTCTTCAAACACAAAAAAACAATAGAATCCACAATGTAGTCGTTTATGAGTCTTGTTTATGGGGAGATTTATTCTCTCAGCAGTTTTAGTATTTTCTTTTATATTAGTTTTTCATATAATAATATTATGTTTTTAGTATAAGTTGTTGTCATCTAATTTATTATCATATGATTTGCAAATTATAAGCTTCCGCATGACGCCATATTCACCTCCATAACCCAACATTTATCACATTTACAGTTTTAAGTGTAAAAATTGAAAATTTAAGAACCCAAGCAAAAAAAAAAAAAGGAAGAAAGTTTGTAGTTGTGAGAATAAAAGTCACGCAAAGATCGAGAGACGATACATTATTATTTTATAACTTATTAAATAAGTATGAATGGTATTAAAACTCTCTTGCGATCCGTTCAGACACTTTCAGGTTCATTAAGAATTTTTTTGAAAAAAGAAACAAATGGACTTAATGGGTTGAATCTGAATAATTCAGATTCAGATCTAAAAACCAAACGCACTTAATGAGCTAAATCTGAATGATTAAAATTCAGACCTCCATTAAGTGGAAACAAATGAGGCCCGAGAGTATAAACGTTATGAGTAGAAAAGAGTTTTTGGAAATCTAATCATGTTGGTGTAAATCCTTAACTTTTTGACCTCCTAAAAGTGAACTACACTTTGTTATTCCCAAAACATGTTTTTTTTCCTGTTTTTGAGGTTGAAATTACATTCAAATATTCATATGAATTATAGCGGAATGAATAGGTTCCAATTTGAAAATAATTTTTTTTATTGGAAATTCTTTTTTTGATGAATTTTACATGATGAAAAATTAAATTAATCGGACTAGTGAGTGAGTCTCAAATGATGGATGGTTATATATTCAGAAGTATCTCTTTAATTCAATGCAGTAGGAAAAGCAGAAAATGTATAATTAAGATGAAAATACAAAAAGTTCAATTAAATCTGCTTTAATTAAACAAAAGGTTCAATTTGCGACAACAATAATTATCTATCCAGTGTGTTTAATATTTGAGTTAACATACTTAATTAAGTTAAACGATGAACCAATTTTAATTTTTAAGGTACTTAGATGCAAAGCCCCGCGCCAGCACATTCAAACAAATCAATTCAAAAATGGCGCTGTCTTTTTTTTTCCTGCTTCAATTTATGTGATATATTATTTTAGTTAGGTAAGAAAAACATATTTTATTTATTTAACAAATATTTGACGTGGTTAACGAAAAAATATATGAAAAGTACCTTTAAAACATACACTTTGCATTTTCAAAAATATCCGCAGCATGATGCAGACACGTTAATGAAGAGGTGTCTATTTCTAACTTGTTATTAGTATTGATGTAATTTATTTTCCTAATTACATTCTTAGTTTATTTCATAAAGAATCACTCAATTTTAATTTTATTGTATAGTTGCTAAATTATTTTTTATAAATAAAAAATTATTCAAGCTTTGTCAAAATATGATTAACTAGTTCTACCATTATGCCACGGGAGAATTGATTTTTTAGTCACTTACAGATACAGTATTTAGTTTTTCAATTTTATGATCTTTTATTTTTCTATATACGAAATTTGAAAATATTTATTTTTTCTATTCATTTTGAAAGTAGTCAATAGATTTTAATTTATCCTCTTCCCTTAAGTATCACTGAAAGGAAATTTTAAAAAATTGTATGAGACTAAATCAATATTTATAACTTACCTATCATGTTTTACTTTGCAAGCGTCAACTTAATTAATTTTTAAAATTAAATTGAATTAAATTAATTAAATATTTAAAATTTAGATACTGAAAAATTATATAAAATATATTGTAATATAAAATATTAATCAAGATTCATTTAATTTGATGCTTGATGAATAAATGTGAACGAATATAATATACAAAAAGTATTGGGTCATTGAATTTCATCTTAAAAGCTATTTACGTATCATATTATTTCTCTTCCTATCAGACATTATGATGGATAGAAATATGGTTTGTGGTAAGTGATATATGATTGTTTCATCTTTAATCAGAAATTTAAAATTTGAATTCTAGATATGGTGAAGATTTTGTTGGAGCGCCATTCCTAAATAGGACCTGTAAATGCAATTCTAATTTAGTCGGAGCTTTAATGCGGACTCTAATCATTGGATGCAAAATAAAAAGAAAACAAAAGACATTATGACGGATATCATTTATTTCTCATTACAATTTGTACTTTTGAGTTTCTACTTTATCTGCCTCCCAAATCTATCAGAAAAAATAAAAATAAATACATTATAACGCATTTATGATATTTATTTATTTAGTACTACTAAAGTATATAGTCTCTCTGTGCTGAACTGCTGATGATATCACTATTATATCCACCATGGGTGGGTAGGGAATATTGGAATTTAATTAAGTGGGGGACCTTCATTTTTACTTTATTTGATATATATATATATTTTTAATCAATATTTACTTTATGGCCTGCAAATTGTACTACTGCTCTTTTCAATTCTTGCTACTTAATTTTCGTGTTACGATTTGAGAAATGAAATTATAATTTTTAAATTAGTGTTTAACTACATGATTTTAAATCATGATTTCAAACGCAAGCTTTAACACTTCTAAGTTTAAAAAGAAGAAGAAAAAGAGAGTGCTGCCACTATGAGTTTGTGTATTATCATTTGAAAGGAAATTAACATTACATAAATCATAGTAAATTCTAATCTGATGATGTTTTTTTTAAAATTGTATTTAAAACTATCATGATAGATGCATTTAATTTCAGCAGGAATTATTGTGACATCTGAAAGGGAATTATATATCTTCATAATTAGTACAAGTTGTGTAAATGAACAAACAAGGACGTATGCAGTCATATATGTTAGTTGGGGTCTGCTTCAGTTTAATCGATAAATCGAATCAGAAAAAAATTATATAGGAGTACATATTTTATAAATTAAATTACCTAAAATATTTAACTGTAAAATTTCTGGAAAAGGTACTACTAAGTATTTTCAGATTTCATTCCTCAATGAGGTGAGGTCATATTGGTCCCTGCATTGCTCTTATTCCTCGTGCTGGTCGATAGGCCGGATTTGGTTCATATACCATCGAGCTAATGAAAAATTAGAAGTAACAAAATCAAATTCAATTCGTAAAAGTGGTTAAAGTTTAGGTGACTTATTGATCTGTTTATTCATTAATTAAATTAATTTTTATCTTATAAAAAGTTGGATTGAAATATCGTCCAATTCGATTCATGAGAAAGTTTTATTAAAATATTTTTTCAAATTTGATATTTATATATAATCATAATAAAGAAAGAAAAATTGTTTTATTAGGTATTAAAAATTTATAAAAGAATAATATTAAAATTAGTTATTAATAAAAATTAGGCGATGTTGAATTATGACCTTCATTTTAACGCATTTCAACATCAATGGCTTTTGAATGGATCAATAACCAACACATTTATTGACTCAACTCGTTTTAATATATCCATTTGATATCTCTACAAAAAAAATACATAAATATATTATTCTTCGTATTATTTTATGCATCTTAACTTAACTATACACGAAATTTGAAAAGTAAGTTTTTTTTTTAAAAAAAACTCTGGTTTTAAAAATTAGTATAATTAAACAAAATATTATTTGAATCATGTGGCAGTAAATACATAACTCCCTCCAATTCATAATAGGAGATTGTTAAGGATTTTGACACATCCAAAAAGAATTTTACTTAGTAACAAAATTAAGTGGTTAATTGTTTAAAATAGTACCTTTTATATATGTCCCCTCAAATTAATTTAAAAGTAATGAAAGAATAACCATACAAAATAATAATATATTCAGTATATTTTTATAAATGAGGGTTGAAGAGTGTGGTGTGTGTATATATCTTATTCTAACCTTGTATCGTTAGAGAGATTGTTTCCGATAGATCATAAGTTCAAATAAAACATTTCAAAACAAGAATGAAATAAAATACAATATTAAAGAAGTTATGATGAAAACAATGAAGAAAAGAATAGTAACAACAATAAATAATACGATAACTGAATTAAAGAAAAAAACATGTGATATATAATGAAATTCAAAGAATATTAAGATATATATAATAGGAGATCAGTGTAAAAACAATAGTAATACTGAGAAGAAAATAGATAATACACGACCACCTACTAAACCTCTATCCTAATTCTGAATGTCTAAATCCTCATATCTAAAGGTCATATTCTTAATAACTTACACATATATCATTTCTTTTCTAGTCACTTTTCTTAATACTTCTTCGGACTACATCTATAAAAAGTTTACTTAAATATCTTATTCCATGTTTGTGCTAAAGGAATAAGGAATTAGGTTTTAATTTGGCAGTGTTGGTTGGAAGTTTACAATAATTTAATTTGTGACATATTTTGACAGAGCTATATATGTCGTGAATATATATTTGTTTAATAAAAAACATAATATGGGGTATAGGACCCACTCCTTAGTGTTGTTATGTCCTCCTCAACTTAACCCAACCCTAACTTCGTCTCTGTGGTGTCCATAATTGATTTATAGTTTCACCATAGACACATTTATTTTTTATGCTTTGCCTCGTGGATTCCATTAGTCCACATATACTTTTCTTTTCTTGCATATCACAACTTGTCTTCCCTAGATTTCCCCCCAATCGTAACCACTAGGGAGATAGGATTCTAAGATTGTGGGTGCTCTAAAAGTAGTGAGTCAAAAATATAAAAAAGATATGTTCACAGTGAGATTTAAATTCAGGTTCAACAACACTAAAAGAGCCTTAAGCACCTACCCAAGAACCAATGAATCAGTCAAAAAAATTATTTATTGGGTGCTTTATATATATTTCGAGACAAGATTGATGGGGCGGACTCCATGTGGATCGACCCCTGATCGTAACCCTACATTTCTATACATCTACCAAATAATAAACAAAAATAAGCTATGCAACTCAAACTCCATATATAAGACGAGACGATTGTGTAGGTGGTAAACACTTGTCGTCTCAAATTTTAAAGTTATGAATTCGAAATATCAACAAGGTAAAAGGTAAATCAACATAAATAAAACTCAAAATAAACCATATATACACCAACATAAATAAATAAGAAAAAAAGTAAAACCAGCATATGCACATTTCTTGAGCTTAACTATTAAGGTGGTAAAAGAAAATGGACCCTTTTTCCTGATTGCTTTTACTTCTTTGGAGATGGTATAATAACACTTTCGGAACTAGTGTTATATGTTATTATTTAGCAGAGTCAAAATTTAACGTTTATAAATTTAAGATTTATGTTCTTAAAAGTTATTGAATTTCAAGTTAATAATTTGAATATATCTAATAAATTTTTAAATATAAATATAAAATTTAAATCAAAACTTCTGACGTTGATTGAACTCACAAGCTATACATCGGCTCTATACCCCTATTTCACTATTAAGCACAATTAATTTTCAATTATGTATTGTGCATATTCATCATCCTTTTTACATAAGGAAATATGTTATGTTTGAACAGTTTTTTTAAAAGTATATTATTATTAAGCGATAAGGGTCTGAAAAATATCTCAACTTTGGTCGGATTTGCTGTTGCGATATTAAACTTTCATGAGGACCTATTATCTCCCTAGACTATTTATATACCTTTAAAATACACTATTAAATAGTTCAGGGGGTAAAAAATACGGTATTAAATAGTTTAGGGAGGTAATAGGTCCTTATGAAAGTTTAGTATCCCAACAACAAATCCGACCAAAATTGGGGTATTTTTCAGACCCTTATCCCTATTATTAAATATGAAGTAAGAGTACGAGATTAACATTACACGTGACTAATTAACAATGAAACAATTGATAAAGATAGTGAATTTCTATATATTCACAAATAATGGAATAAAAATAACTTTTTTCAATTAATGAAAAATTAAATATGTTTAGTCAAATACCATAAAAACTAAATAAATTTGAGGAACCAAAATTTCTAATAACCTAAACATATAACATGCCACAACATGATAAACCACATTAATATTGTATTATACCCATGTTTACATTATCAATGTACAAAATAATTCAAGTCTTAATTGTTTTTAAGGAAATTATATTTTTACATTGTCACTAATGCGATAATATTATCAGCCTACATAAGTTGAATCCTAAAATTAGTCAGTTAGTTAGTCATTACTCATTAATCATAATACTCACCTCAACTTTTTTTTATAGTAATCCGTTTTAAGTAAGAGTAATTAAAAATTAAGGTGCAATTAATCTTAAGGAGAAAGATGAAGCAAAACTAGTTCACATGAAACTGGTTTTGTTTAATTGTTAATTTGGTATATTTCCACCTAATTATTCAATGCGTAAGTGAGAAACAAACCCCTTTGGCAAAAATATTGGGTGACAACTAGCTAATGTGATAAACAATTCCTACACGTGAACTTCCCTCCATGCTCAATTAGTTAAAAGTTACACCACCACCAACAACAACACAATATATCAATCAACATAAATTATGGTGTAATAATGAGACTGTTTCATCCTCAATTGAATGTTTTGGATGTAAGAAAAATCATAGTAAAAACGTTACACTCAAATAAGTCCTATAATACGTAATTTAAATTTAATCGAGACTTCAATTCGAACTCTCTACGCGAGATAAGAAATCTAAAAATAAACAAATATAATATACGAGGAAAAGATTAAAAAAAATAAAGATGCACCATAAAATCAAATTCTTTAATACGCGACCAACCATATGTACCTAGAAAATAATCTAATTGGTGGACCCAAAAATTTTCAACATCAAAAGCCATCCGTTTAATACAAACACAAATCCGCATTCTGCCAAACACCATAGCCTAAAAATAAAATGTATCCAACAGCGATACATGCACTAACACAAATATATTTACAAAAAGAGAATCTAAATATTACTAATATTCATGCCTTTTTTTTTTTTCGAATGTAGGACATCATCTGAATTTTCATTAACAATAATAATAACCAAAATTAAAGAAATCCCCTTAATACAGCAAATCACATTGAAGATTAATATTAATAAGATAATAATCAGAGTAGTTTTCTCTTGATTAGAAAATAATGCTAAAAGTTAACGCCAAGCTGATGCGACGGTGAGAGTTCGTCCCATCCAACCAAAGCAAATACCTCCATTTTGTTCATTCACGGTAAAGCCCGGGTTGCCACGTGTACCCGAATTAAGCTTTGAACGCAAAGAGTTGGCCACGATTTGACTAACGGGCCTCGGCCCGAACCCAGCCATACTCATACGGGCCCTCCACTTCCCAAATACCTCGCATCTTTCAACGCGGTCCCTCCCTTCGCACGCTACCGAATTAGACATTTTCCGACTCAGTCCCTCTTCGATCCTGACTCGGTCCATGTTGTCTCTTGACACTGTGGCATCCAGCGAGTCGAATATTGCACCGTAATGACTACACGCTTCATTCACACGCGCTAGAAACGGCGCTGTGTTGCCGTTCATTTCTTGCTCCACCACCGTTACCACCTTCGGTGATAACGCTTTTACCCGACGGAGAAGCTCGTCACGGAGATTCTCTGTCGTTACGCTTTCATCGGGTAATCTGTATAATTTGAATGCGAAATTCACTGCTAATGCATCGTCTTGTTCAAGGCCTAAGTTTTCCCGGCTCAAATCGGTAACCTTACAAGACATTACGTTGAAATATAAGCAGACCCCGAGCCGATTAGCGACGGAGTTAAGCTCCACGTTGATAGAATTGAGTCTCTCGTCAACTCCGCCTGCTTGTTCTGTGAAAGCCGTGATTTTTAAAACAGCTGGGCTGTTTGATTTCTTGGCAGCCAGTGCATGCAGTAAATGCAAGTACTGTCCGCCTTGGCCGATGCCGAAATCAATGACGTGAAGCTTGTTGAAAGGGTGGTCAGCTACAGCTTCAAGGATAGCTAGATTGGCAGCCATGAAACCGAGCTTGAAACAGGGAGATACCTCGTATAGATTATGAGTAGTATCTGTATGTTCTCTGCTTTGCAGCTCCAGCACCGGCGGTGGGTAATCGACGGGGTTCACGCGCGACCGTAAAGCGGCAACCATGTACGCCGTTAGCCGCTGGTCGGAGGAGCCTCTGATATTGGCAACTTGTGATAGGCGCGTGAGGATCTCCACTGCGACGTCATTTTTCTCATCGGATATTGCTGTAGCTGCCTCTACTATAGACTGCTTGGGACAAGATATTGCCTGAGATTCTGTTGAAGAAGCACATGAAGAAGTCGAAGAGGATGGAGATAGTGATGCCAGTTTCTGAATTTGGTTCTGGTTCTGATTATGACAGGGGCTAATCAGATTCTGTATTGTCTCCGACCACTCGTTGTTGGTGACTATTGAAACTGTATCGCCTTCTTCTTCATCGTTGTCGTCTAAGAGCTGTTTCTCAAGTTCTTGAAGACAATTCATCATCTTTTTATCCGATTCCTGTACTCCGATGGTTGCTCTGTTTTGAACCGGATTTAGAGACGAAACCCCTGTAGAATAATTCTGAATACCTGGAGATAAAAACCCACCAATATTAGCAGGCTGTGACCGGAATTGCTGGTGAACAGGTAGAGCGTGGCGCGTGTTCATCATCGTAGAGACATTTGAATTCGAAGAAAATTCAGATGAAATTGAAGAAGCAGCAGCAGCGGCAACAGAAAAATCTACAGGGGAAAGAGGAGACATTGGAGAAGACTGCTGATAACTTCTGGGCTTTACGTTACGGAGATAAAACCCAAGTCCTTGCTGCTGCTGCTGTTGTTGAAGTAGCATCATCTGCTGCTGCTGCTGTTGTTTCTGCTGTTGAAGTTGTAGAAACTGCAATTGTTGTTGTTGTTGAAACTCCGCAAGAGATCGCTTCCCCATCAAATTGGGTCTCCCTTGATGAACGATCTGTGTAACCGGGTCAGGCAAAATACCCGATAGCGGTGAAGAATAAGGCCTTTGTGAGTTGTTATTCATGGTAGATCTTCCATTGTTGCTCCCACCGGCACCGTACAACTCGCCGGAGAAACCTGACGACATATTTAAACAAAATTCCGGCCAAAATGGCTTTATGATCTGCGAAAAAACCTCAAAAGTTTGGATCTTTATCAAAATTCTGCATTACAGGGAAAAGGTAATTTCCTTATAGAGAGAAAGAGAGAGAGAAAAAAATAGCTTCTTGTTAAGCAATTTGATTGATTCTTGTCATGATTATAAGTTGGGTAGTTTTGTGGTCTCTCGTATGCCTTATTAAATTTGAAATTCCTTGTGTTTGGTGCTATTCCCTTCATCTCAGCCGTTCAATTTCTCATTAATTTCATTCTATATGTGATCAACGGTCAGATTTAGAAATAGATGTACGGGTTCTTCACTGAACTTTCAAAGGTTCTTGGATATGGGGCCAGATAAGGACACAGTAAATACGCGCGCCTCTAAAGAGCGTGGATACTACGCGATAAGAGAAAAAACAAAGAAACTGAGAATCTGGAATGATGTTTAAGTAGTCAGTGTAACTGACAAAGTTGTTAATTAATCATGTCCAAGGTTTCAACACTAAATTTTAATAACAGCTCTTTTAAAATCTTAACAAAAAGCAAAAAAAGAGGATGGTTTTGTTTTGAATTATTAATTTTTTAGTTATTTATTGGTCCCATATCGATATTTATATTGTAATCCGATCAAATTCAAATTTGCATAAAAAACATCATATTAAAGATAAAACACTCTCTTAAAAGGGGATTTCATACGTAAAAAAATTCAAATTCAAAATTATTAAAAATAAAAGAATACTTATTACGTTCGGTGAGTTGTCCCATATCTAGAGTGGTAATTAAACAGGCTGTTTTGAAATTATTCAACTTTACTGAAGTGAGTGGAAGTAATTAGGGTGGATATTTTGAATAATAAAGTTTAATTAGTTAATTGAAAAAGAAGAGTAGTGGTCAAATCAGTAAGCAGATAAAAGTATGAAATAGGTAGAAGGTACAAGTCAAGTAGCTATCATGTTTTAACATGCATGTCACTAGCTGCATACCACCTTTATCATTCTATTGAAGTGAGAGTTCATTTAGTGGTTGATTAGAGTTAGATATTACTATAATAATTTTTAAATTTCAACTTATGTGATATAAATTTTTATTGGCACTTAAAAAAATTATATTATTGACTTATTTTTATAACTGATAAAAATGTCTATTGATATCAGGAATGGAGCTGGTGTTAAGAATTTGGGGTTCTAAATTATCTTTTCTTTTTTTACTATTGAGTTGTCAATCAGATTCGTTAGGGGTTCACAAGTTATTACTTATTTTTCTAGTATAAATATAGGATCTACGAAAAAATTATTGGGTTCTTCCGAACCCATGAACCTCGCCTAGCTCCGCTCCTGATTGATATTATTAACTTGTTGTGCTTATTGGTTTTATTTATTAATTAAAATTTAATAAAATATACTTTTTATTTATTTATTTTTATCTTAAATTAGAATATGCTAAAATATTTTTAAATTTTATGATCTTAAACATATCACGTGAAAAATTAAAATTAAAAAATATCAAAAAATGAGATTTTCTTTTTAAAATTAACTAAAAAAAAGTAAGACAATTAATATAAATGGAAGTTAATATTAATTATGTCAGTTCTAATACATGAATACCTCTCTTTCTAATCAACAACCCCGTAATTTTCATTTCATCAATTTGATTGGAAACGAAACTTAAAAGAAGAAATTAAAGTTGTGGTTGTTATCTCGTGTATTCGGATTATCAAACCATAAATAATAAAAGATGAAAAGAAAAACACAAAGAACTATTCGAGTCCACGGAACCCACTGTGTGTCCTTAAGAAATTTAATCCCCTCAAGTACCCGAGGTTGCAGATTAATTCCTCCCAAGATAAAACGGATTAACCATTAAAGAAGTAGCGGTACCTCAAACTTCGATAATTTCAACGAACTCAAAATGACAGCAACGAATCACACACAGACACGCTCAATCGATTTTATTTTGTAAGAAATGTATGCAAAAGAAGGGAAGAATTCGATGCAGAAAAATGAGAGAAAACCTCTCTATTTATAGCCAACAAAGGGTAAAGGTCAAAACTCTTAAGAAAGAAGACAATTTTTCAGAAAGGTCACAACCTTTTGAAAAGGCACAATCTTTCAAATGGTCACAACCCTTTAGAAAAGACACAATCCTTCATAAATGTCACAACTCTTCGGCATAGTCACAACCCTTCAAGAGAGTCACAACCCTTCATTTCATGTTCACACCTTTAAAACCCAACAGTGGTCACATACAACTTTAGGCATATTTGTGTCTAATGTCATATAAATCAATGACAAAATAACAATTTTAAAATCACATTATTTTTAAATCTAAAAAATATAATAATTTTTGAGATAAATAAAAAAAATGTATCACATAAATTAAAATAGATAAAATAAAATATGTTTTGTTTAGTGACAACACTATTATATGCAACTTGCTTATCAAATTGTCTCGACTAATAGATTATTGCGCACTAGCGAGTGCATGAAATTTTTGGATAAACAATTTGTTTTTCTCACAGCATAATATGTAAGAAAAAATAAATGATTTTCTGCTTTGATTTTTTTTTCTTTTTTTTAATGAAAAACAAACAAGTTCTTCTTTGAATTATTGAAAATTTTTAATTAATGTTTTCTTTGATTTAGTAATGTAGACAACTAATATAGAATAACTATTTTTAGTATAATGATCAACTAATATGAGACGGATAAGTAATATAATTTTTTTCTTTGATATGCCACAAACAAATACACTCTTTTATCAGTTGAAATTAGGTTCGTTTAAAACTAAATCGAAATTAATAACCGAATAAAAAAAGAAAAGTTATTGCTTTATTAGTAATGAGTAACTGGTTTAGTAGTTTCAGTAGTAGTTTTAATTTTTTATTATTATCGGATTATCGACTCTTTACGGTTTGAGGTTTTTCGTAATGGATTAATCGACAATCTGATAGTAGATTAAATAATTATATTTTTGGCTACTCAAACTCTTGGTCATACTGTAATGTGACGTTATTTACTTTTGAAGAAGATGTAATTTGTGAAACTCAAGTGCATTGTTTATTTAGTTTGTCACGTTGTTCTAAGTAACTTTTATTAATTAAAAAATTATGTGAAATTTTAACGATTAAATCGACAACGATAAATAACCAATAAATCAATAAAATAAAATAAAATTTTTAATTGAAAAAATAGAGAGTAAAGAGCGTGGAATGTGGAGGATAGAGCGCGTGAGACATATGTTTGATCACCTGAACACAACAGTTTATAGAGACGCCTTTTGTCAAACGCCAAAGGACAATTACACTTTAATCCTTCTAATTCCTCCATTCGTACTTTTCCATTTTAATTTATTTTCTCAAATAGTTTTCAACAATCTAAGAATTTTTTTAAATATAATTTTTAAAAATATTTTCAATTATATGAATCATAATATTTTTTAAAAATATATACATTTTGTTTTTAAAAAATAAATATTGACTTTAGTGCTCCGATTTTAACTCAATGAATTTAATACTTAAAAGTTATTTAACACAAAATTTACTCAAGTCTTTTGAATTTGTGTATGCTGTTTGTTGGAGTTTAATAAACCTAATATAATATTTGATTTGTAATTTAAAACTCTATACAATTCATTTATATATATAAATTATAAAGAATATTTATAAAATTTTATGCCAAATAAATATAAAATAATTCATAAATAATTTTAAAAGTACATAAATAGCTAGTTGTGCATAATTTTTTTTTCGTAATTAATCTATACATTACTAACACCTAAACGGCTCTGATCGATTACAAAACTATTCCACCACTTATTACTCTATCGATTCATATCTATTTGTCCATTATATTATGTCTAATAATATTTGTTCATTTTCTAAAACTTAGGAATAGTTTATTATTTTGTATCTATGTTACTTTTAATATTAAATTCTATTCATTTTTCAAAATTTTGATAATTTATATTTAATATACATGATTAGGTATTTACTATTTTTTAATCTACGTGTTTAGTCAATAGTAAATAACTACTTATTATCGAATAGAGTCGAAGTCGTTTGTAAAATCACATCTACCGCCTAATCCCGGTTGACTATTTCAATAGCACCGACACGCGTCCTCACTTGCTTTACGTATTGAACTTTGTGAAGAAAACATCGTAAAAGTTTTCACACCACCCAAAAAATCGTAGGTTATTACGAATAAAATCATTTTTAGGTGTAAAGTAATTATTCGGTTACTTCCTCTTTTCTATTTTACGTGATTTTTTTATTTTTTTAAAAGTCAAATAAATTATATTTGACTGAAAATTTGTGCATAAAATCTTTAAAATAAAATTTATAAACTACTTAAAAAAATACTATACAAGTCACAATAGTTGACAATTCAAAATATTTGAAAGATACTCTATATGAAAAATTTACGATAAAAAATAAATTTGTATGAATCTCGAAATTTGAAAAGTGTCATATAAATTGAAACGGAGGGAATATAATTTATTCGACTTATTTTGGCTTGACACATAGTTCAAAATAATAATAAAAAGCTTTTAAATTTTATAATTTTAAATTAAAAAAGTGTTTATTTATCCTTGAAGTAATTTTTTAATATAAATCTAAATAAGTTAACATTTTAAATGGATATGTAATATTTGGTGCGGTACAAGATATAAAAATAAATAAATAGAAACTTTGAATATTTTACAAATTAAAAAAGTGAAGAGAATCAGTCCGGTTTTTGGATTTGTTTTAGTTACTTGAGCTCTTAGTCAATTTTTATTAGTTGTCAAATGACAAAGTCGGTATTTTTGCAACATACTTTTCTTTTATTCATCATATTCATAGAGGGTAGAATATTTAATATGATGAAAGTCAAGCCTAATTGTTGAGTAATTCAAACTAATTATAAGAAGTAACTTCTCATATTATGCTTTTATGTATAAATTAAATAAAAGAAAAAAAAAGCGCCTTGAAGGGATCTGTCTATGCTTTTTGTGTTTTTCTTCTAATTAGTATCTAGAACTAATATTAAAATTCAATTAAATCAAATTTACGTCGAAAAATCTTATATTGAAAAGAAAAGAGGTCCATAATATGTCTATGCGTATTGCTTCGGTAGCATGCAATGTTGGAGTTCCATATAGGTGATTAGGATTATTAGGTTTATTTTGAATTAAAAAAATTCATGAATTAAGTTAAATTAAGATTTATTTATTTTATCGTCAATTTATCTAAGTTCATTATTTTTTATACTAGATTTTCGTCTTATATTTCATGAAGGGTTGGAATCTCACATTTTTGGAACAAGGGTTCTCAATGAATAGTCCTGAAAATTCTTTTTTATATAAGCTAGTTTAAAAAGTCAAGTTAGGCATTAAATTCATTTTTTAATCATGCACATTTACACTTTAATAGAAACTAATACAAATATTCATTTTTAGGGCTACCATTAATTTATATTCAAAGTTTTTTTTTCTTTACAAGTTTTTCAGTTTGAAAAGGTGTGTATCTGTAAAAGTTAAATATCAAACTTTTTTTTAAATATAGCTTGTCAAAGTTAACTTCGGATATTTTTATATTGGAGTTGTAAATTTTACATAACTAAATTTGAGACATCTTTTATTGATGTTTTACCTGATTGGCAAAGCTAACTTTATATGTATGCTGAACTTTTGTAACAACCTATTTCCGTCGTTATAGAAAAGCCAATGGAGAAAAAAATTGCGCTGGAAAACTTTTTCGTAGTATCTTGAAATTTATCAACCTAGTCCAGATTTGGACGAAATCAGAATCATTAAAGTCTAGGGAAATCTGGTAGCAATTGGGTGATCTAATTATGAATTTGATCACATGAGTAGATAGATAAGTCGTTACCGAACCCGTACAACTTTACGAAATTGAATTTGGGCGAGTAGAACTCCCGAAATTGATCTTGGCGATAACGGGTAGTTTCTGAGTGTCGTTGGTTGAAGGTGTGTGGTGAAATGGGGTCTTGGAATTATTAATTTTGCTCACTAGTTCCGTGCAAGCCGCTGAGGTGGGATTTCTGCCGCTAGGGAGGGGACGCTGTAGCGGGGTGAGTCCCGCTGTGGCGGGGCAGACGCGATTTAAAATTAGAAATAAACCCCAAAAATGTTTTATTTTTTCGCATTGTATAGTTGTTAGATCTTTTGGAAGTTTATGTAAACTTCAGTTTTTAGCTATTTGATATAGCACCTGGTACTCGCCCCATTTCTATCCTTTCATATCGCATGGCTCCGGCAGAATTAAAAGAGCTCAAGGCTCAAATCCAAGAGCTTCTTGATAAGGGATTTATTTGTCCTAGTGCTTCCACATGGGGTGCTCCAGTTTTGTTTGTTAAGAAATATGATGGTAGTATGAGAATGTGTATAGATTACCGACAGTTGAATAAGGTCACTATTCAAAACAAGTATCCTTTGCCTCGAATAGATGATCTTTTTGACTAATTGCAAGGTGCATCAATTTTCTCAAAGATTTATCTAAGGTCTGACTACCATCAATTGAAAATTAGGCCTGAGGATGTGCCCAAGACGACGTTTAGAACCCGCTATGGGCACTATGAGTTCCTAGTTATGTCGTTTGGTTTGACTAATGCTCCTACAACTTTCATGAGTTTGATGAATGGGGTGTTCAAGCCATTTCTTGACTCGTTTGTGTTAGTCTTTATTGATAATATTTTGATCTATTTGAAAAGTGAGGAAGAGCATGCCGACCATCTTCGTATTGTTCTGGGTGTTCCTGGAAAACAAAGGTTGTATGCGAAATTTTCTAAATGTGAATTTTGGTTGACTTCTGTTGCATTTTTGGGACATGTAGTTTCAAAAGAAGGGGTAATGGTAGAATCCCAAAAGATTGAAGCGGTTAAGAATTGGGTTCGACCAAGTTTTGTGACTGAAATTAGGAGTTTTGTGGGGCTTGCCAGTTATTATCATCGATTTGTGAAGAACTTTGCTTCTATTGCATCTCACTTGACAAATTTGACAAAAAAAAGATATAATTTGAATGGACTGAAAAATGTGATGAGAGTTTTCAAAAGCTCAAGACTCATTTGACCACCGCACCTATTTTAGCACTACCGATTGAAGGTAAATATTTTATTATTTATTGTGATAATTTACATTCTGGTTTCGGTGTTGTGTTGATGCAGGATAAGAATGTTATAGCTTATGCATCGCGTCAATTGAAGGTGCATGAGATGAACTACCCAACACATGATTTGGAGTTGGTAGCGATAATGTTCGCTCTTAAGATCTGGCGATATTATCTCTTTGGGGTTAAGTGTGAGGTGTTTATTGATCATTGTAGTTTGCAGCATGTGTTCACTCAAAAGGATCTGAATTTGAGACAGAGAAGGTGAATGGAGTTACTTAAAGATTATGATGTCACCATTCAATACCATTTGTCCAAGGCTAATGTAGTGGCAGACTCTTTGAGTCAAAAAGCGATGAGTATGAGTAGTTTAGCTTGCTTGAGTGTATCCAAGAGACCCTTGGCTAAGAAAACTCAGACCTTGGAGTCTAAGTTCATGCAGTTGGGCATCTCAGAAAGAGGTGGGGTGCTAGCTAGCATTGAAGTTACGCCCACATTTATTGAAGAGACATGACATTTTAGACGAGTGAGAATGTTCTTCTTAAGGTATCACCCATGAAAGGGGTGATGAGATTTGGCATGAAAGGTAAACTAAGTCCGTGATACATTGGTCCTTTTGAGGTTCTTGAATGCGTAGGGTCACTGGCGTATAGATTGGCTTTACCTCCTAATTTATCGGGAGTTCATCCGGTATTTTATGTGTCCATCTTGAAGGGATATCATGGTGACGTAGATTATATCATAAAGTGGAACTCATTTGTATTAGATAAGGACCTCTAATATGATGAGGAACCAGTTGCAATTCTTGATCGTGATGTGCGTAAGTTGAGGACCAAAGAGATTAAGTCCGTGAAAGTTCAATGGAAGCATCGTCCAGTTGAGGAAGCTACTTGGGAATTCGAGAAGGACATGCGAGACAAGTATCCCCAATTGCTCATCGATTTAGGTACTGCTCCATTCTTTCTTTAGCCTATTGTTCTAAGTTTGGTCACTCCGGGACGAATGATGGGTAAATTGGTATCTATTGTAACGACCTGTTCCCGTCGTTATAGAAAAGTTAACGGGGATAAATTTTAGGCCGGAAAACTTTTTCGTAGTAGTAGTCCAGATTTGGACGAAATCAGAGTCATTAAAGTCTAGGGAAATCTGGTAGCAATTGGATGATATAATTATGAAATTGATCACATTAATAGATAGATAAGTTATTAAGGAACCCATACGACTTTACGAAATTGAATTCGGGCGAGTAAAACTCCCGGAATTGATATTGGCGTGAACGAGTAGTTTCTGAGTGTCGTTGGTTGAAGATGTCTTGGAATTATTAATTTTGCTCACTGGTTCCGTGCAAGCCGCTAAGGCGGGATTTTTTCCGCCAGGGTGAGGCCATTGTAGCGGGGTGAGTCCCGTCGTGGCGGGGCAGACGCGATTTAAAGTCGGAAATAAACCTCAAAAATATTTTATTCTGCCATTTTCGAACTTGAGAGCTAAAGAATGAACCCAGGGCTATCTTAACAGTTTCCACCATTCTTGAGGCTAAAGGTAAGATTTTCACTCCCTGAATCTATTTTTTGATCCGTAGAACGTAATCTAATGGGTAATTATCAATGGGAAAGAGTTTTGATCTGAGAATTATGGTGAAAAAAATCCTAATTTGGATATTGATATCATGAGTTGGATCTAGGGTTGAAATGATTATTAGTAATCCGAGTAATTAGTGATTGTTTATTGAATTCTATGTTATTTTGATTGTTTGTAGACCAAGAGCAAGCGGAACGAATTCGAAAAAGGAAGAATCAAGTTTCTTAGGTTTTCAAGCTTGTTTCGAGGTAGGTGATGGTTGTGATTCTATGATTGTGTGATGTATATTTGTGCTTGCTTCATTATGATACATGTATGTATGCGAATGTTGCATTATTGATCACATTAATTGTAAATGAGGATATATGAATGATGAATGACATAAATCATGACTTGATTGTATGAGTATGAGAATGTACTTTGTGATTGTGATTGTGGCTTGTTGAATGGATCAGATGTTGCGTTCCGGCACACTAACTTGGATCGGTTGCCACGTTTCGGCATAATTATGGGATCGGTTGCCACGTTCTGGCATAAACATTGGATCGGGTACCATGTTTCGGTATGCTAACAGTTTGGGTTTGGGTTCCATGAGAGGACCAATGACTTGATATAACCGTGATATTTGGGTATTGTAAAAATGTTCGTTGTTCATAAATGTTGATAATATTGTATATGTTCGGTGTATGCATGTTATTGTATTGTGGTATTGACTTATGTATGTTGCACTTAGTGGGATAGCCGTGTGATCCTACCAGTGCACTATGGTTGTGTACTGATACTGCACTTGTTCTTTCTTTGTTGAGTACAGGGCATCTTCAGACGGCTATTGACAGACCTCGCTTAGAAGATCAGTGATCACCGATCGAATTCAAGGTGAGCCAGTTCTTCCAGGCTGCCATGAGTTCTCTTTCCGTGTATGTTCACATTTCAGACTTAGACTTTCTAGCTAGTTATTAGTTCATTAGTTCGGGGTTGTATCCCTTCTTGTTTAGACTTGTTGAATTTTAGATATTTTGGTACATTAACTTTCAGGTTCTAGTTGTTATTTTCCGCATTGTTTAGTTGTTAGATCTTTTGGTAGTTTATGAGAATTTCAGTTTTTAGCTATTTAACTTGTTTCCGTAACTTAAATGCCTTAGTTGTTTGATTAAGTTGGTTAGCTAGTTAGTGTTAATGGTTCTCCCATCGGAGGGTTAGTGTGGGTGCCAATCACGATGATCTGGATCGTGACAACTTTAGTCATGTGTGAATATTTGCAAAAAGTTCAGTAATGTGTGTCTATATTTTCTTTTGCCATTTTGTTGTTGTTGTTCAAATTTCAATAATCTAACCGTTTAAGCTTGATTACAACACTTCAATTATGTTATTGGGTAGAGTATTTGCCATCTTCTATCAACATAAATATTTGATAATTTATTTATCAAAATTTCAATAAATAATTAAAAAAATTAATTATTTTTATCATAATTTCTATTAAATTTTAAAGCGTAAAACTTCATGATTCTACACCATTTTATTTATTTACTATACGTCACACTCTTCATCAGATTCATTAGTAATTTTATAGGACTTGTTGCAATTTCCTAGTAGTTGCAACACATAAATGTCGAGGTAGCATAATAAACATATTTCTGTAGTTATAATTTGAGATTTGCAAAGCGAAAGAGAGAGTTGAGACAAAGAAAAATATTTTAAGTTTTTAATTTATTTATTATGTACAAGAAAATAATTTTATATTGAAAGAATGTGTTTTTTTAAGGAGCTTTGAATTTTTCAACTAATTTAGAGTGGTTTGAATTATATGACGTTGTTCGCCTGTTGTATTCTGAAAATCAGGACAAGTCAAGAGTTATACTACCAGATTGACGTAGATTATACCGCAATAAATTTGAATATATTTAAAGAAAACAAAACATATATTTGCGTCTCTGCTCGAATATTTATTTATTTAATTCATACTTCAATTGTATTTTATGATATTATTCACTTAACTGAAATACTGATCTCATATGCAACACCTTTATTTATAAATAAAAATAATAGGCATATCGAGCTAAACTGAAATTATATTAAATTGAAACGTAGAAACTATGTAATTGATAACCAATTTTTATAACGTTACGGTATAATTATTTAAGTATCATATCATCATTGTCTTGAAATTTAAGTTGAATATCAAGCAATTGCTTTGCTTAATTAACAACTCATAACAACATCAAGAAAATTATATTTTCTTTTTATTGTACACGCAATCCCATAATAGTGTTGTAGTGTACTTGGACCACATTTACTCATCAATATACTTTATATTACATTTTATATATTTTTTTCGAAGAATAAGATAATAGAAAACGACAACAAATAAACGTATTTCCAAGTTTTTTTTTCCACTTAGAGAGAACAAATCAAACTAGAAAATTAAACTTTTTTTTCTTTTTAATTAGCTTTTGTAGAGCTTTGATTCCCCACCACTTTATGAAGAAGAAGATTTGTGTAGTCAATTTTTTTTAAAATGCCTATATTCTAATTTATTTTATTTTTTTGTAATTTAAAGTATAGTTTAATGATTCACATTTTCAACTCAATTTTATGATATATAATCATCATAATTTAGAATAAGTATAATCATCGAACGTGTGTAAGTTTCTTTCTGTAAAAAATCAATCTAGATTTTGGTGGTGATTCATGTATTAAAGGAAAGTAGAGTTTTATTGTCCCAATTTGCCAGTTCAGATTTTTGTTCATGACTAAGCTCTCGTCTGATCATAGATTTTGAAAATAATTTACTTCTTTATTGTCCATGAATTTTGTTCATTTTTTCTTAAAATTTATATTCAACAAAATTTCAGGTTTGAGTGAAAAGTTACTTCCACTTATAAAACTTCAATTATTTTTTTACAATAATGCATATCCAAATATAACTTCAAGTCTCAAAACTATTTTTCAACACAATATTTATTTATTTTTTAAAAAATTCAATTAAATTTATAATCAGACCCTAGCTAAAAATTATGAATCAAAAAGAGTACTTTTTCCTATGGAAAGACTAATGATCAATTTTATTCCAAAGATTTTTCACTTTGAAATTATATATAATGAAGTTTAAATTTAATCTAACAACTCGATACTGGTGACGATTATTATCTCTCTATTTCAATGTCCTTATTCTTTCTTTTTTTCGGGTACTTATCACAATATTATCCACACAATGTCACATATGGGTCCCCGATTTATTATTTTCTAAAAAACTTTATTTCTTACTTGTAAGTAGCATGCTATACCACATGCTTTTAACAAATATACCAAAAAGATCAAACTTTCAATTTCATTTTTAACTACTCCTTACAAATCAAATATATATATATATATATATACTTATGTCGTCCCAATTTATCTGACACTTGAATGACATACAGTACGTAAAATAACATTAATCTTTTGTTTTTATTCTTAATGATATAATTTCTATCAACATAATAATTTTCTTTATTTTTTTTTAAATTTCATGCTCAATCAAATACCTTGTTCTTATTCAAATGAGAGTAAGAAACTAGAGTTTATTACATAAGACATTTTGGGAGTATTCTTTTAAGAGAAAAGGGTCAAATGTCCCCTCAAGCTTTAGTCATATTTCCAACTACACACTTAACCTTTTCGGGGGTCCTATTACCCCCCTGAACCTTTTTATTTTTATATTATTTCACCCTCAGACGCTGATGTGTCCACATAAACCAGATTTATAAAAAATGTTTGTATACACGCGCTGTCCACGTATATATTAGTGGACCCCATGACTTTAACTCACATATTGACACGTGTCATAAAACTTTACCTTTACCTTTGAACCAAATTAACCCTCATTCTTCTTCCTTAGATTAATTATACGATCTTCTTCCTAAATCTCTAGTTCTTCTTCCTTTTCTCTACGATCTTCCATTATTGACGTTGCTCGGAAAGCTTACTTACTATTTCTTCTGAGAAAAGGTTAGATCTTTACTAGCTAAATACTATTTTGATTTAGTGTTTGATTAGGGTTTTATTTTTACTGCGTATTCAAATGCTATTTTGACTGGTGTGTTGTAGTGTGGAGGTTTTTAGGGCCTTTTAATGTTTATTAGGGTTAGTTCTAATTGAACGTTATTCTTTACCAACTGAATGTTATGTTGATATTTGATTTTAGTTTTGATGGTAGTGTTGATTTTTAGGGCATTTGTTGCACTGACATTCAAATGCTATTTTGATATGTGTGGCGTAGTATGTAGTTTATTAGGGATTTTAATAGTTATTTACTTGTTTTCGTGAATTTATACAGTCTTGTAGTTTACTGGTAAAGTACAACCTCAAAAAGTAGAGTTTCTCATTCCTTACTAGTGTTACCTCTGTTCAGGTAGAAGATGAGTGGATTTACTTTGGTTACTTTAAGATGGTATCATGGTGGAGTATTAGATTTGAGTAGTGGACAACTAGTTTACAGTGGTGGGCAAGTTACAGAGTTTTTGGATGTTGATGTGGATAGACTGTCCTATTTTGAATTAAGAGGCTACATTAAAGAATTAGGATACACAACAACTTGCACGTTTAGTATTAAACCTCCTAACAATGATATTTTGGAAGATATTCATAATGATATGGATATTTTAGACTTAAGTTGGTCTTTGGAAGATGGAGATATTGTGGAGGTATATGTAAAGCACTTGATTGATGATGCAGTTGTGGACCCCACCCTTTTTTTATTAGAAAATGTTCCTCATGGGGATATGGAGGAATCTGGTTCAACTTTTAATAAAGTAAATGAACAAAGTGGGGTAGGTGAAGACCCTTTTACTACCTTTGATACTAGATCTGCTTCTACCCCAACTCCTCCTACCACAACTTCTGCTCCTAGATCTCCTTCCACTACAACTCCTGTCACTGCTGCAAATCCTAGTGTTGAAGATGCTGATGATCTAGTTTCAAGCCCTGTTGAATCTGATTTCTTAGAAGAGGGTTCTGATTACTCAACTGAAGATAGTGTTGAGTCTGAATGTGGATTGGTGGGAGATGATGATGAGGACTATGGTAGTGATGTACATGAAGGGGTTAGGGAGTTGAGGGCTGAAATAAGATCTTTTCAAAGAAGAAAAAGAAAAGAGAGAGTACCAGCTGATTCTGAAGAGGTACCAGTAGGTGATGCTGGAGCAGATTTAGGTTTTGATGAAACTCAAACAGGTAAAATAAGTGTTGAAGGAAGATTAGGAGGTGATGAGCCTTATTTTGCAAGTTCTGATGATGGAAGTTTTGAAATAGATGAAGATGAATTTAGTGATGAATGTGTTGAATCTGAAAGAGTAAATTTACCAAGAACTGTAAAAAGAAGGAGGAGGCCAAATAATCAGAAAATTATACATGATCCTACTGCCAAGAAAGTTGTATGGCAGTTGGGTATGGTCTTTGCAGATGTGAATGAATTTAGAAGAGCAGTTAGTAAATATGCTGTCCAGAAAAGAGTTCAAATAGAGAAGTGTGTGAATGAGCCAAAAAGAGTTAGATGTAGGTGCAAGGAAGGTTGCCCATGGCTTTTGTTTGCATGTCTTGACAAAACAACAAATGATTTCATAATAAAGACTTACAATCCAAAGCATAGTTGTAACAGCACAACTAGAAATTATTTGTGTAATGCAAAGTTCATAGCTACACACTTTAGAAAAAGGATTAATGAGCAGCCAAATATA
>JAJOOO010080266.1:0-14532 GCA_029582685.1 Solanum piurae
TTAATATTTTCCCGTCGGCTAATTCGTAACAGCACTGTATAGGTTACTAAAATAGTCACAACTTTTTACTCAGATATTGGATTGACGTGAAACTGGTGAGGTTGGAAAGTAGATTCAATTACCTTTAATTGGATAGGTTATGGCTCACGTAACTCTTAATATTCTAAGAGATATGATCGTTTAAAGTTGACCTAAGCAGAATCTTACTTCAAAACTTAATGAAACTTCAAGAACACTTATCAAGAACTCATCAAGAACTCAAATCTTTAAATTTCAAGAAAGAAATTACGCTGAATAAATCATGATTGGTGTGTGGGTGAAAGAACCCAACACTATGGAAGCTTACATACCTCTTAGGGATTACACCCATGGCGAAAATCCGCAACAAGATGCAAGAATCTCGACGAACGCTTGATCCTCTCCTCTTTTCTCTTTTTTTTCTCTTCTTGAACTCTCAACTAAAACCCTAGGCTAATTTTAGGATTATAAAACTGAACCTAATCAGATTAGACCCCTAAAATATTACTAAAAATGAATTAAATCTGTTTTGGTAAGGAAAAGACCAAAATACCCCTCTAAAACCCGGTTTTGACTTTCCTTAACTGGACAACCTAACTTCAAATGGTCATATCTCACTCATCCGAACTCGAAACTGAGCAAACTCGATGGCGTTGAAAAGATAACTAAAAGATATTTCCTATGATATCAAGCAGCACACCTAACTCATCCTGATTTAAGATTTATAGTCATTTGAAGTCGACCCAAAACTCATACTTAATCATAACTTGCAAAATTTCAGATTTTGTTATTTCCAATTTAGTTCTTTTTCGAACTCAAGGTGCTACATCTAGTGAACTTAACACTTAAGAAATTTTAAATTCCTCGATAAAATCTCTCTCATTACGATGACCGGTTCGAGTCTTAGTTCGAAAATTTTTCTGGGGTGTTACAATATCTCCCCCTTGGGATCATTCGTCCTCGAATGACGACTGAACTGGGTATGAAACAGGTTACTCTTACTAAGGTCTGAGGCTAATGGTACGCTCTCACTATATCCTAAGGAAGTTACAATATTTACGATATAAATATAAACGTTAAAAATTTACAGTTTACCAGAAAATACACGTAAATTTTTTTCTATTTGTAAGTGTTGACACCCAATTTTTGTCTAACATTTTCAAGATTCTTAACTTTTAAGTGTTATTTATTCAATAGTTCAAAATACATTTTTTATAATATTAAATAAGTTTATCGATATTTATGCTTATTTATCAAAATTTTAGATTTTTTATTAGTTAATTTTAATTACATTACTTTTTGTCACAGTCGGTTGAATACATTCAAATATTTATTTATATTTTATTAAATTATTATTTCTGTTAAGTTAAATTTTTTTACACGTCATAGATTACGTTCATTATATTTTTTAATATTCATTTTATTCATCACTTTTATTAATATCAATTTTAACATTTTTAGCACAATCTAGAAAACCCCAACCCGTTTTTCCGATGACCCCGACCCCAAACCACATATAACCATCTCAGAAACAACCAGCAAATCAGACCCATCCCCTTTTCAATTTTTTATTTGTTTTGCAGGTGTATGAGCTCCGACCACCACGAAGCTGCAAGCTCCGTACTCCAAACAGAATAACCACGACACTGTCAAGCTCATCTCCGAAGAATTGCAATGGGTCTGAAAGAGATCCAGCCGACCCAAACAACACCTATCTCCAGCAAACAGTCAAGAATAGCAATAGCCAAACAATCACACACCGAAAAATACCAACACACTCCATCTTCAATAATGGTAAACATTAAGATGTAGCTTTTTAATTTTATTTTGTGTTTGGATTAATACTTATGCTCTTTCTCTTCTCATTTTTAATCGTCTTGTATTTTGATTTTTGAAGCAGCCGTATTTTTGTCAAAATCCTTGATTGTTATTGATCTTCTGTATCTTGTTATGATAGGTGTTTAGCTTTATTTACTTTGATGTTTTATTTTTGTTCATATTTAGTTGCTGTTGATGTTTTTTATTTGTTTATTTATTTTTTATGCCTTCCGATATGCTTCCAAAAAAGGTGTACGCGACAGAGAAATAAACAAGTTTGGGGTAATTAAAACGAAATTTAGTTTAGGTATACACCGTACAAAAAGCTTCAAGTTCAGGGGGGTAATGAATATTTTTGCCTTATGTATATTGTTGACGATAGACAAATATTATGTCGTTTCTCATATTACTTGTTTACTTTATTACTTGTGTATATATTGCATGTTTGTTATATTTGTATATTATTTTTACCTTCTCCTCAATTTGAAAAAATAAATTCAGTCGAGACCCACAGTTATGAATTTCGAAGAATGCCTACCACATTCCCTTTGAAATAACTTAAATCTCTTACCTAGAAACTTGGTTTTGTAGATCACTTGGTTTCCTAGTTTTTTTCCTAAATTAGGTAGCGACTTCTTTAAAATTCGTTTATTCTTAAAATTCTTTTTAAATCAAATTAATTTATTATTTTTTGAGTTACCACGACGTTTCTCCCTATTTAAATAAAGTAGGGATATAAAAAGAATGGCACTGGAGATATAGAGGTTCTAACCATTATAAATTCATTTTTGCAAATTGAGGAGGTTTTTCTTTTATCGTGTTATATATTACGTGTTGTATATTTTGTTGATTGCTTATAGATTGTACTTGTGGTTTATTCATTATTTATTTAATTGTATGTAAATTGTCATTACATTCATGACATTTTCTGACTTGTTTGTATAGTATATTAAGAACAGTTTCTACATAATCGCAGTCGGACTTTTTTTATTCCACCCTTTTCCTAAATGATCGATAATTTATTGGTACGTCAGGCGTCCTATGGTTGTCGTGAGTTTCAGCCTAAGTTGTACGCTTGTGTTAACGGTATTTTAGAAGCCACTCTTAGGCAACTAGCGTAGAGCGAAACCAAATCACAAATTTAGCGCATTCGAACTAAGTTGACCCAACACTCAAGGCGTGTTGGGCCATTAGAAGTCTACCTTGTGTCTGTTTGGCCCATAATCAATAAAAAGACAATCATACTTATGTGTACCCTTTGCACAAATGGATCACATATTTGTATAGGACGCGTAATAATTATTTGTAAATGTGACATAATTGAGTTTGTGTTTATGTGTTTAATTAATTTTTCATATGATATTTTGCATTATCCAAAATTACGAACACTAACTAACACTTTTACCTTTAAATTTTTTCTTCTTTTTGAGCGAGAGTTAGATTTATGTCATAATCTGGAAGTAATTATTCGTCCGAAGTTGCAAGGGACAAGAGGACTCACGAAATTCGAGTCTTTGTATTTTAGAAGACATTAATCTCAAGTCAAAAAGATAAATCATGGGAGTTTTTGACTATGAGGTCACACTCATTTATTTTTTGTTATTTTTCATGTTAGCCCTACTTTCACACATTTCTCATATTTTTGCAGGGAAACTGTCCCCGCAACAGTCGGGAATTGTGAAAATAATGTATAGTTCTTGGGAATAATTGGGAGAAGACACAGTTTTAAGAGACATTAAAAAAAAGATTACAACAACAAGTGGTTACTGTAAGAAAAATGAGAGACCACATTCAACAGAAAACACAAAGATCGACAGTTAAGAGGATACAAGACATTGCATCGAGTTTGTCTAAATCTTAAAATTGTTTTATGTCATATCAACGAACTACGCAAACCTGATTCTCATTTCGGTGAGATACGTAGGCAATTCTTCTTGGGTTTGGTATCCATTTTTGTTCAAATTTCAAAAAATAAAAAGTTAAATAGTTTGTACATATTTTCAAATTCATATTTGCACGAACTACGCAACCTGATTCTCATCTCTGTGAGATACGTAGGAAACCCTTCTTGGGTTCAGTATTCATTCTTTTAAATTCAAAAAAAAAGTCAATTAGTTTGTGCACATTTTCAAAAACATAGATGCATGAACTATGCGAACCTGATTCTCATCTCGATGAGATACGTAGGCAGCCCTTCTTGGGTTCGGTATTCATTCTTTTAAGTTCAAAAAAAAATTCAAATAGTTTGTTCATATTTTCAAAGACATATCTGCACAAACTACGCGAACCTGATTTTCATTTCGGTGAGATACATAGGCAACCCTTTTTGGGTTCGGTATTTATTATTTCAAATTTTTTTTAAAAAAGGTAATAGTTTGTGCATATTTTTCAAAGGCATATATTAATAAATTACTCAAACCTGAATCTCATCTTGATGAGATACGTAGGCAGCCCTTCTTTGGTTCGGTATTCATTCTTTCAAAAAAAAATATTGTGTACATATTATAAAAGTTATGGCTTTAACTCAAATGGGACCAACGTAGTTAGTAGCATGTAAAAATATGTGATATAACGGAGAGAACTGATTTTGTGGTAAACTATAGACTCTTTTGCACCTCTTATTTGTACTTTTATGATGTTTGAAAAATCTCTTGCAAGCATTCAAGATAAGAATAAAATCAACCTCATTATTTCATGTGCATGTTGTGGAGAGCTTTTAGATCAAAATTCAATTGCATTGCACTGTTGATCTAGAACTTGGCCTGAATGTTTTTCGAGACGAAATCTTGAGTAATGTTTGGTTTGAGAAAGGATTGTAGGCATTATTTGACCTGATTGTGCCTTTCAAAACCTACCAAATGACATTAATCCTTAGTTTTCCCACTTCGAGCCTGAAACTTTTTCTTTGGACAACCACATCTTAGCCATTACCTTTCTAAGTGCTTACATGCATTACCCCTCTCTTGACCCAAGCTTGTTGAACGCACCAAAGATGTGGAAAATATAAGAGATGATCCAAATTTGAAGATGTCAAAGGCGAAAGAGACAAAGTCTCCCAAAGTCAAGGAAGCAAAAGAACAAAAATGACTTCTAGGAAAAGAAAAAAAAAGGTGGAAAGAAATAAAGAAAGACAAAAACACCCCTACAAAGTCAATGAAAGATGGAACGAAAAATACTCCAATAAAAGAGGAGAAAAATTCAAAACAAAGTGGTAAAATAAAAGAAAAGCTTCAAAAAATAAAGACTCAAAAGAAGTTGAAACGAAGGGGTGAAAAAATGAAAAGTTTCAACAAATGAGAATTTAAAAAAAGTCGAAAAAATGAGGGACAATGAAAAGGATCATACGTCAAAGGTATATCAATCATCAAAAGCACAAATTCACTGTGACGCTCAAGAAGGAATTAAGTCAATCTTATCCCAAATATATACATCATACCCATCCCTAAGCCTATATTACAAGCCAATGGCAAGCCCTACATGATTTCATTCCAAATGCTCTCACATTAGTGGAGATTTACATAAGGGTCAAGCATATGGTATCACAATTGCATGCGTTGAACATTCTTGCGAATGTGAGTACACTTTAAAAAATGTCCTCAAATCAAACACTTCAAATATGTGTGACATGACTTTTCTTTTTGTGAGGGCACATGAAACAGGGGATTGGTACAATTCAAAACTTTTGTTTGAAGCAAGATGAACAAATCTTTTTAATCCTTAAGTATGTTTGAGGTACCACTAGAATCTGTAGGAATTACCTTGAATTCAATCTCAGTTAGAGAAAAAAAAGGAAATTTACATGCGATCCTAACTCATGGTACCAATTGTAGTCAAGATTTGAATGTCTCTTTATATTATTTATATTTCAAAAAAAAAAAGGGGCAAACACCCATTCTTTAATACTTTCCAAAACATTATTTTAAAAATTCTTTCCATGAGAAAAAAAAAATTGCCATTCCTTTTTGGCTTGTTCATTGTAAAAATTGTCATTAGGTTAATCGTGTTAGTATGAGATGCCTATTTTACTTCATTGGGTTGTCCGTCCCAAAAATGTGATATATCTTGTCTTTAGGCTTCGAATATCTTAGAGAATATTATTTTCCTATTTCATAATGTTCATATTGTGCATATTTTACTAATGATTTTGTCTCAGATTCTTTGTAGTATTCATCATCTACAAGATTGAAACTACATTTGACCTGATTTCTGGCTCAATAGGATATGTAGTCACCATGACGGCTCGGTCATATATCCAGTGTGATTTCCTTTTATCTTTGTAATAAAAACTGGGACAGAACTTTTGAGAATATCTAAAAAATTCACAATAAAGGTGTTTTACCCAACAAGTCAAGATTGTAGAGCATTGTGAGATTTGTCAAGAGATCTAACTGGGACAGAGTTTTTGAGGAGGACCTCAAAAATTCTGACAAGTACTAACAGAAGTTTGATAGTCAACTTCAAATAATCTCTGGTATCGATTGAAGTTCAAAGTCGACGTCAGAGTCTCCAATATTGCCATAAGGAGCAAAATAAGCTTAGGATGTGAGCCACCGACGCCTCGTACAAATCCTCAATAAGATATGAGTTACAATGAACACAAAGTGTTCAAGGGCAAAATGATGGTTGCTCACTTGTGTCAAAGTGATCAGGCACTTTGTACACATTCTCTTTTGAATCCCGCCTTAAAGTTTCTTGATCATGTTGCTAGCTAAAGCAAGATTGTGTCTACTAATCGTTCTTTTCTGAATACTGGACAGATGAAAACATTAAGATTATGACATTTTCAAGACACACGAGTCATCTACCTCGTTACAGTGGACAATCATTGGGTCATCCACCTCATTACAGTGGATAATCATCGAGCCATCCACCTCGTTACAGTGGACAATCACCGAGCCATCCACATAATTACAATGGAGGATTATCGAGCCATCCACCTAGTTATAGTGGAAAATCATTGGGTCGTCCATAATTTGCATTTTTCATTTGCCAAGAGGGCCATTGCATTTTCATTCGCCAAGAAAGCCATTGCATTTAAGTCGAATTTATTCATAGGTGAAGGATGTGCACCATATCTATTCCACGTTCAAGTCGGAGGAAACCTGTGTTGAAAGATATTTGCATTTAAGTCGCATCTATTTGGAGGTGAAGGATGTGCACCATATCTATTCCACGTTCGAGTCGGAGGAAACCTGTGTTGAAAGATATTTGCATTTAAGTCGCATCTATTTGGAGGTGAAGGATGTGCACCATATCTATTCCACGTTCAAGTCGGAGGAAACTTGCGTTGAAATATATTTGCATTTAAGTCGTATATATTTGGAGGTGAATGATGTGCACCATATCTATTCCACGTTCAAGTCGGAGGAAACTTGCATTGAAATATATTTGCATTTAAGTCGTATATATTCGGAGGTGAAGGATGTGCACCATATCTATTCCACGTTCAAGTCGGTGGAGACTTGCGTTGAAAGATATTTGCATTTAAGTCGCATCTATTCGGAGGTGAAGGATGTGCACCCTATCTATTCCGCCTTCAAGTCGGAGGAGAATTGCGTTGAAAGATATTTGAATTTAAGTCATATCTATTCGGAGGTGAAGGATGTGCACCCTATCTATTCCACGTTCAAGTCGGGGGAGACTTGCGTTGAAAGATTTTTATTCGTCCTGCCGATGGACATACACTTATATCCTATCAATGGATCATTTTCATTCATCCTATCGATGGACATGCATTTAGATCCTACCGATTGATCATCTTGTTTATTCGTCCTACCGATGGATCATCTTTTTTATTCGTCCTACCGATGGACATACATTCAAAATCCTACCGATGGATCATCATTTTCATTCATCCTACCGATGGACATGCAGTTAGATCCTACCGATGGATCATTTTCATTCGTCCTACCGATGGACATGCATTTATATCCTACGGATGGATCATATTCATTCGTCCTACCGATGGATCATCTTCATTCGTCCTACCGATGGATCATCTTCATTCGTCCTACCGATGGACATATATTCAGATCCTACTGATGGATCATCTTCATTCGTCCTACCGATGGACATGTATTTATATTCTACTGATGGATCATCTTCATTCATCGTATCTTAAGATATGTTACCATTTTCTTATACTTTTGTCTCTACTAATGAGTTTTATCTTCTTCTTTTTTGAGAACATCCAAGATGATGCATTCTCAATTAAGCCATAGGTGTGGACTACGTAAAAAAGGACACAACACAACGTGGAAATTTTTGGAAGCAAGTTGAGGATCGACTTCAACCACATTCCAACCACACTTTTATATAAAGGTCATGTGTTCGGCCAAAATTGGGTTTGTCAATTTTCGTTGTCCATGATTTCTTTCATCAATCATATCCAACGAAAGGGACACCTGTTGACACCCAATTTTGGCCTAACATTTTCAAGATTCTTAACTTTTAAGTTTTATTTATTCAATAGTTCAAAATACATTTTTTATAATTTTAAATAAGTTTATCGATATTTATCCTTATTTATCAAAATTTTAGATTTTTTATCAGTTAATTTTAATTACATTACTTTTTGTCACAGCCGGTTGAATACGTTTAAATATTTCTTCTTTTTTTATTAAATCATTATTTCTGTTAAATTGCATTGTTTTACACGTCATAAGTTACGTTCATTACATTTTTAATATTCATTACTTTTATTAATATCAATTTTAACGTTTTTAGCACAGTCTAGAAATACTATTAAATTATGATAATAATTATATACACATATATTTTTTTTGGCAGGTGTATGAGCTCCGACCACCACGAAGCTGCAAGCTCCGCACTCCAAACGGAATAGCCACGACACTGTCAAGCTCATCTCCGAAGAATCGCAATGGGTCTAAAAGAGTTCAAATCTTCATCCACGGGATCCAACCGACCCAAACAACACCTATCTCCAGCAAACAGTCAAGAATAACAATAGCCAAACAATCATGCACACACCAAAAAATACCAACAAACTCCGTCTTCAATAATGGTAAACATTTAGATGTAGCTTTTTAATTTTATTTTATGTTTGGATTAATACTTATGCTCTTTCTCTTCTCATTTTTAATCGTCTTGTATTTTGATTTTTGAAGCAGACGTATTTTTGTCAAAATCCTTGATTGTTATTCATCTTCTGTATCTTGTTATGATAGGTGTTTAGCTTTATTTACTTTGATGTTTTATTTTTGTTCATATTTAGTTGCTGTTGATGTTTTTTATTTGTTTATTTATTTTTTATGCCTTCCAAAATGCTTCCAGCAAGTTTCATTAATATTATTTTAATCTACTTATGTTGTTACTTGATTAGTATTATTGTTTTGTTGTTTGTTATCATTTAGGTATTAATATATATTATTTTATTTCATCTTTGATTCTTACATGTATAATTGTGATGGTGTGTTAGTGTTAATTTTTTTAAAAAAATTTATGCCACTATTTCTATGGTTTCTTTCTAACCGTGATTATTAATTGTTATCTAAGTTTAATCATTTTAATTGTTTGTTAAAGACATGTGATTATTTTCGTTTCATTTGAATATCTCCATTAGTAATTTAGTTTATTTTTTTTAGTCGTATGTTTATTGTTTAACTGTTACTTTTAATATTGGTTGGTCATTTCTATTGTTAATATTAATTTAACCAAGAATTCTTTAATGTTTTATTGGATATTACATTCTTAAATTTGGTTTGTTTTGTTTTGTTCCATTGCTAGAGAAATTTGCATACATTATATGTTAGATTTGGCCAATAAAAAATTTCTAACTTGGTTTTCGAGGCCTTCCCAATGTTAAAAGACGGAAATTTAGTTTAAGTTCATATATTTTGTATTTTAAAATGGCCGATGAAGAAATTATCGTCGATTTTCAAGGCCTCCTATGTTAATAAGACGGGTTTTTATTTTTAAGTTATTATTTGATTCATTTATTTTTTTCCATATATATTTAGTATCAACACTTTTACTAAGTGTCTTTACAGGTATCCTGAAGTCGCTTCTCATCGAAGTCATTCGAATAGAGTTCGAATACTATATTCATTATTATGTATATTGTTGACGATATGCAAATATTATGTCGTTTCTCATATTACTCGTTTACTTTATTACTTGTGTATATTGCATGTTTGTTATATTTGTATACTATTTTTACCTCCTCCTCAATTGGAAAAAATGAATTCAGTCGGGACCCACAGTTGTGGATTTCGAAGGATGCCTAACACCTTCCATTCGAAATAACTTGAACCCCTTACCTAGAATCTTGGTTTCGTAGATCCCTTAATGGTTTCCTAAAATTAGGTGGCGACTCCTTTAAAATTCGTTTATTCTTTAAAAAAAATTCAAATCAAATTAATTTATTATTTTTTGAGTTACCACGATGTTTAGTCCTATTTGAATAAAGTAGAGATGTAAACCGTAAGTAAACTGACGTACACATATTTGTTAGCCTCCTATGAAAGCTTAACAGTAATATTTGAGACTTATTCTTGCAATAAGATGTAAGAGGAGAAATTAAAAAAAATTGTTCAAGAATAAATCAAAACTAATTGATGGCAACAAATTAATAAAAAAAATTACAATTTATATATTTCATCGTCAGTTAATTAAAGGGAAAAAGGACAGATTTACCCCCGAACTTTAATAAATGGTACGTCTATGCCCTCCGTTATACTTTGCGTCCACATATGCCCCTGCTGTCCAATTATAGGTACACACATGCCCCTCTCACTAACGGCCCCTCATTTTTTACACGTGTCTTAAATCTAATCAACTACCCGTTTGACCTTTCTTTTTAACCCATAAACCAACTACCCGCCCCAAAAACCCAATACCCACCCAATTTTCTTTAAGATATATCCTAATTAAAAGACCCAAAATATGATGTTGAAATTGTTGGTGGTGGTGCTGATGATGTTGGTGTTTCAACAAACACATCATCATCCTCCTTCAACGACACATACCTATACCCATAATCATACCCATATTCCTCAGCGGCTTGTAGCTCAACCCTAGCTGCCTCCTCCGAAGCCAAAACCAACAACCTCTTGATCTCCTCCCTCCTCGCCACCGAATGCCTCCATTTCCGTCTAACCACAAAACCTAACACCAGTCCAAAAACCACCATGAACGCCGCCACCGCCAAGTCCGAGAGAAACCCTAGATCCCCTCCCACGAGCATTTACACAAACCCACAAACAACAACAGATCACATCCAAACTCTAATCCTTCCAAATTCATAGAGCTCTATACCACCCCTCCACCGATCACGATGTTGAAAATTCTCCACCACACAAAGATCAAAACTTTGCATGCACACAGAATTCAATCAACCAAAATTGTGGAGAAATCGAGAGAGGAAAGTGCAATAAAGTCACTGGAAGAGAAGATTCTGACCCCAAATAGAATTTTTTTTCTCCTAAAACGAGAATTTAGGGGATTTTTTTAAAGTTTGAAGTTTAGGGAAAAATTGAAAAAGGAAACTAAATAATAGGATATATCTTAGAGGAAATTGGGTGGGTATTGGGTTTATGGGGGGGGTAGTTGGTTTATGGGTTAAAAAGAAAAGTCAAACGGGTAGTTGATTAGATTTAAGACACGTGTAAAAAATGAGGGGGCCGTTAGTGAGAAGGGCATGTGTGTACCTATAATTGGACGGCAGGGGCATATGTGGACGCAAAGTATAACGGAGGGCATAGATGTGCCATTTTTTAAAGTTCGGGGGTAAATCCGTCCTTTTTCCCTTAATTAAAAATTAAAAAACACTTCTTAAAGTTAAAATAATCTGCAAATTACTCGTAGATCACCAAAAACAAAAACAAAAAGAATGAAGAATTTGAAGTTAGCTATAAGATTATATATGTTGAATTTTCTGAAGATACAACAATGATATGTTGATTTTTTTGAGGATACAATAATAATGTTGAATTTTGTGGAGATATAATAATGATAAGGATACCCTTTTGTTTTTTTTTTTATCCGAGTCTGGAGCCAAAAGGGTAAAACAATTTGTCAAAACTTTCAAAAGGGCTATAAAATTAATTTTAGAATCAAAAGACAATTTTTTAAGGCCCAAAGTAACGTCGCCGAAATCAGGGCAATGTCAGCAAGGCGCAACCGCCATGCGTCTTACAAGACTCTGACCGCATGTGCCTTGTAAGACGCATGGGAATGCTCGCCTTCCGTTTAATTTTTAAAAAGAAAAAACTTTTTTTTCATTCTGATCAAATTAAAAATAAATTATTTCATGTAGTAGTTGAATCTTTTATTTATGGTAGAATTCGTGAAACTTTTTATTACCAATTGCTTAAACATGTGTATTAATTCTTATTTACAGCAATAATTATATACAAATTTTATTGTGTTATTGAAGATTTATTAATATCTCGTTGTCAATTATGTTTCTAATTTAAAGATACATAAATTCCAAAAATGTGTTTAGAGAAACAACAAAAATACAATAACAATCAGTGGAGCTGGGTAAAAGTTTGTGCATTTAGGTATGGTAAAATAAAAAATTACGAAGTTAAAGTAATTGTATGTATATATCCAGTGGAGCTGGGGTAAATAAAAAGGAAATAATATGAAGTGATTAAATAAAATAAAATAAGTGGAGCTGGGTAGTAAAAAAAAGAAACAGTATGAAGGAATTCAATAAAATAAAATGAAGTGAAGCTTGGGTAAATAAAAAAGTAAATGATATGAATTGATAAAATAAAATAAAATAAGTGGAGTTGGGTAGTAAAATAATTTTATAATGTTAATATAACATCCCAAATTTAATATATAACATCCCTCAATACAACATAGTAAGAGAATTATTATTTTTTTACAAGAAAAATACCATGCAATCGAATGAAATAATTTTTTTTAAAAACAAATTAAGGGGAAATTGCGCACTCTCATGCGCCTTGCTAATTTTAACCTGATTTGAACGCCATTAATTTGGGCGTTGTAATGTTGCCCTTTGATTCTAAAATCAATTTTATTGCTCTTTTGAAATTTTTGACAATTTTTTTTTTACCTTTTTGACAATTTTTTTTTTACCTTTTTGACTCAGGACTCTGATTTATCATACCTCCTCTAAGTCTCTAACACTAGACGAAAACTCATGCTGACCACATACTCATTTTTGTTTAGCACCATCCAGGAACGAATTCATTATTGTCTTCTTCTAGTTTAGTATATTCATGGTATATATAAATGTGTATGTAAAAATTCATTAAAATTATAATAAATAATGAAAGTGAACTCATAATTTGAAAATATGTAAAATTCATTAAAATTATAATAAACAATGAAAGTGAACTCATAACTTGAAAATATGATAAATTAGTGCTAAATCACTAAATGTAAAATATGTAAAATTTAAATAATGATTTCGCCTTAATATCTCAATATCATGATACATATAACATTTGCTTTAACCCCACACACAAAAAAAAAATGGATCTTCAAAAGTATAACCTGAAAAAATGTCAAAAGTTAGTACTAAAAACTTTAAATACTAAATTCATAAAATTTAAATTTTCGCTATAATTTTTTTCTTAAAAAAAAAAACTCAAAACTCCATAAGCACAACCCAAAAAATATCACTTTGCTTAACTGATAAATCTTTAATAATATAAAAACACCCACTCCCTATTAATTTCAATTTGTATGGGAAGTACTGAAATTTACTTTATCTATTGTGAATCATAAAGAGTCATTCCAATTTATTGTTACGATAATCAATAAACACATCATTAAGATGGAAATCGTTTAGTAGTAACAGTTAATGAAAAAATTTAAAAAGCATACAAATAAAGCTAACAAAGAAAAGCCAACATAAAAAACTGACCTTAATAGATTGGAAGGGATAATAACCCTATAAATCATACAAACCCCAATTAAAACAACCCAAATCCTTTCTTTTAATTTTTGAGAATTCATTTTCTTTACCACTAAATATTTTCTTCCACAATCCACAAAATTCAAACCAAAATTTCAAAAATATTGAATTTTCGATTTTGCCTACGTACCTAAGAAAGCTTAATTTGTTTCGCAACAATGCTATTAATTAGGAAGGCCTACTTATCGTTGAATTAATAAGCAATTTGCATTAAAGATTTGTTATTTTTGTTATCACATGGGAAAAGTACTTACCTTCACTTATTTCAAATTATTTATAAATAGATTCAATTGCATGCATAGAATTAAGCATAATAAATATATAACAAAAATCTATTCTTCCTAGAAAAAATGGGGTCCAAAAATATCAAGCTTCCAAAAATAAACTTTTCTCATGAAGATTTAAAGCCAGACACACTTGTATGGAATCAAGTGAAAAGCCAAGTCTATAAAGCACTAGTAGAATATGGTTGTTTTGAAGCTTTCTTTGATAAAATTCCAATAAACCTTCAAAAATCTATTTTTGAAGTTTCACAAGAGATTTTTGATCTCCCTTTACAAACCAAACTTAGAAACATTTCAACCAAACCCTTCTCTGGGTATGTGGGACAATACCATCCTTCAATTCCACTATTTGAAAGCATGGGCATTATTGATTCTAACATTCCTCATAAAGTTGAAAAATACACTCAACTTTTATGGCCTCAAGGAAATCCTTCTTTTTGGTAAATATTAATCTTTCTCCATTATTTCTTTTTATAACATGCATATTATTATTGTAAT
>JAJOOO010080267.1:0-40882 GCA_029582685.1 Solanum piurae
CATGTGTTTTACCAGCTGTACTGCTCATCACTAGAAGTACCAAGAAGCATTAAGAACAATGAAGCACATTACTCAAAAAAATCTGTACTGCTCATCACTCAAAAAAATCTGAACTTTTGATTAACAAATGAAAAGAGTAAAAGTACCAAGACCCAATATAATTGGACATCTATCATCAGAATTCTTTGTATCATTTTTACAATTGCAGAATGTCTAACAGTCATATGATGTATTGTATTCTAAGTATCTTTACAATGTGACAGAAAAGAAACGTAATGAATGTGGAAATTAAACATGACTATTTCACAATTCCTGAAAGAGCCAAAAGGAATTTAATGGCCATGATTCTAGTATATCTGCATAGCCTGCTGCAAGCTTCTTTTCCACATGTGTTTTACCAGCTATTAGAGCATATACCAAATTGACATATGGATGTTGGTTAATACAGGTGGGGAGAACTGGCACATCTACTACACCCATTGCATTTGACATGGTGACCTTAGCCTTTCTGGCTGCTTCTAAACTTTCGGTCAGACTTTCGATGGATGTAAATCCTGTCTTATGCAGGAGTAAAGGGAGTAAAGTAGCTGCAATATCCAGAATAAAAAAATGAAAATAGAATTACATTTCAATTGTAAACATTATAAAGCATGGCATATTAGTTAAACGTACGTTTCTTTTCGAAAGCAGCATTCAGCTCTATCAAATCCAAGTAGTCACATATATCCTTAAGCAGATTGTTCTACGGATTGGTGAAGAGTCCTGAAACTACAAAAAAAGAGTTTTATCAGTTTAAAAAGTTAATAACTTAATTTTATCCAAAGTCACTTGATTAAATATAATACTAACCTGCCATCATGGAACATATAATCAGAACATCAGGAATACAATTATACGCGGAACTTGTAAGTAACAGGTTTCCTATTTCAGGAGAAAGTGGCAGCACAGCTAGTCGTTCTCCCAAATCAGTGATTACCCAATCGTCCACCATGGCTCCCAAAATGCACAAGTCCTTTTTAGCTCTGTCCAAGCTATGCTTAGGTGGCTTGTCAATATAGTCAAAAGTTACTGGGCTTTCGCCCAAATTCATAAGAATTATGCAAACACTAACCACACTTGGAACTCTTCATTAAAGGACCCTTTTGACTGGCCAGATCAAGGTTAGGCGGGCCAGCACAAATAACACATGCACTGGTGAAATATCTTTGTAGTTCTCTAACATACGGTCCAACACCCATGATCACCACCTTCAAGTTCATTTGAATGCTCTGAAGCTTCTTCAGGTAACCTAGACAGATATCAGTGGCTAAAGTTCTTTCGCTCACTTGGTTAAGGACAATAACACTATAACCTAATAGCAAGCGATTGTCCATTGCTTCAATAAGCAGAAATGCATCATTGAAGAACCTGCCAAAGGACAAAAAAATACAGTAAATATATTTTTTAGGGTGAAAAAAAGTTTGTTCATACAAAAAATTGTAAATATACCTAATCTGGGTAGCGATACCGATATGATTGCCTAGCAGTGTTGTACAGCCAACAATACCTCCTACTTCAACATTAAGTACTGCTGCCAGATGACGGGCAGAAGAAGTAACATTCCTCGTCTGAGCAAATGCAATAACCGAGTCTGCATCTGCATATCCGAGCAAATGTTGCATTATCTGCAAAAATGAAAAACATAAGTGTAATTAGAAAATGTAAAAAATGGCAACTAAAATAGAAAAGTACAATTAAACGACACGAACCTGGATCATTCGATGATTTCTAATTAGGCCGGACAATATTACAGTTTGGTTTTTATCAAGAGCAGACAAAAACCTTTCAGAGAAGATAGTATCAGAGAAAAGAGAATCCTTGTTCGACATCTGTATTTGCAAACAAACCACAAAATATTATCAATAAGAATAAATTATTTACAGGGAGGTTGATGACGAAAAGGAGAAAGAAGAAGATTAAAAAGTTTCTAGAACAACAGCTTGCCATTCTTTAGGTACTATCATCAGAGTGTGTTGTGTTGCTGTCTACAACAGAGTTTACATTAAGGGTCACTGGTGAACAAGTGACAGGAAGAGTGTGTTGCTGTCTACAACAGATTGGGAGGGTCCCCGTTGGAAATCAAGGCCGTTCTTTTGGTTCCAAAGAGGGCTTCTTTCAACCTCTTTGACACAAAGATTACATTCTTTAAGACCAACAAATATATGGCTTACCCCAAACAAAACAGCAACTCAATAGGTAATTATATTGTTATTTTTTCACTTGATGAGAGCAAAGAAGGGCTATGAGGTACTTTACATGGTTGATGCATCAACCATGCTCGATTCTGATTACTGATTAGGTTTAAGAGGGATTGGTTCATAAAACACCAAAAGGATGCATTATAATGGTTTGGGGGTTTAGGTGAACCAATGTAACAAACAGTAATCACAAAAGAACATCTGTTATTTGTTTTTACCCGAGAGCAGACAGAGAAAAAAGAGTTTCAGAGAAAATAGAATCATTGTTCTCCATCTGTTATTTTCAAACAAAACACAAAATATAATCAATTGTTTTTTCCTTAAGAAAGGGTTTAGGGGGAAACAGAGAGGTTAATGAGAAAAAGGAGAAACACGGGACTCGAATCTGAATACTGATTAGGGTTTAGGGGGATTGGTTCTTTTGGTTCCAAAGAGGACATCAACCGTTCTGACTAACAAAAGGATGTATTATTATGGTTTAGGGGGTTTAGGGGAAGACAGATCTTAACAAAATATTAACCAACATGATACCAACAAGATACTAATACAGAAGGTTCGACATCAACCATTCTGATTAACAAAAGGATGTATTAGGGGTTTAGGGGAAGACAGATCTTAACAACAAGATACCAACAAGATACTAATACAAAACGTTCAAAGACATCTGTGCATTAATTCTATGCAAATTAGGGTTTAGGGAAGACAAAACTCTTAAGAATTCTGTGAAAAATATATGAAATCAAGTAAACCACAGAACAATATCAGGGTTTAGGGATGAATGTAACAACATTATTTATACGAAATTGATCCAATCCAAACAAATAAGACGAACTGAATCTTACCGTAATAGACGACGCCGCGACGTGGTTTCCTGGCCTTCGTCGGCGGCGAAAGGTTCCTGGCCTTCGGAGAGGGAGGGTTAGGGTTTATCAAACCAGAACACTACCGGAATTTTATACAAACGAAAACTTATACAAGCAATTGAAAGTCTTACCACCGGAGAGACAATGCGACGTGGTTTCCTGGCCTTCGTCGACGGCGAAAAGTTCTCTCCCTTTCGCCACCGAGAAGGCCAGGAAACCACGTCGCGTTGTCTCTCCAGGGTAAGACTTTCAATTGCTTGTATAAAATCAGTATTCTATATATTGAAATTAAAAAAAAAAATCAACAACTTTTGACGTCTAATATTAAAAAATAAATTTGTTTAAAATCAGACTAGCAAAAAGTAATTAAAATATACTATAGAAAAAAAAGAGAGGAAGCGTTAGAAGAGAATATTTTGAACTAATTTTGATAGCATAATGAAGCAATCAGATAATATACATATAATTGTCAACAAAATTGAAAATTGAAATGATTTGAAAAAAAATACAAATAAAAAATTAAAAACTCATGAGTCAAAAAAAAAAACATGTCTTTATCTGTCTATATATAATAGGAGAAGAAAAAATGACAGCACAATAAAATTTTAGAATTTTAAATTATAAACAATTATATATTAGATAATTAATTAAATATTTTAAATTCAAGATTTGAAATAAAAATACACATATCAAATAAAGATCAATTGGTTATAAAACTCCACTTCAATGCACGTTAAATAATTTAAAAAAAAAAATTAATATAGGACAGTTAACTATTTTTTTTAAAAAAACTAATTTATACACTTTTAAAAAATGAAAATAGAAAGACGCTTATTTTAAAATAAAAATGTCAGAATACAAAAAGTTTATTTTTTTTTAAAGTTCAATTTATAAATTTGTAATGTTTGATTAAAACCCATTTAATCTGGAAATTTTTTAATATTTCAAAAAAATATCCAATTTATCCAATATATAAAATCTATATCTATATTCAGCACCACAACAAATAGATTTTTTTAATACTAAATTTAATTACATGTGTAATATAATTTTTTAAAATTTAATAATTAAATCTATATAACTTTCGAAAACAATTTTATGAATTATATATATTGCTTTATTTATAACTTTAAAAAGGTAGAATCTATATAACTTTATCTATAATGTCTTATTGTGGTATTTTGTTTCATTTCATTCAATTTAATTTTTTACTGTCATATTATGTACTTAAATTCTTTAGATCGAATGACTTATCTATGTTAACTCTTGGTGTTGGAGTCCTAAAAACGTGCATCATATCTAATATTAACTATTTAAATTAAAAATATATAATTAAATTAATGTATCTGAATCTATATAATATTATATATGTTATATTATTAAAAAAAGTCTTGCCATGGAAGTATAACAAAAAACATTACAAGAAGAATGATGTGTGGTAAAAAAAAAATTGGACTAAAACGTATGTGTGGTAATTATTTATTGTTGCCTTTAATTTTTATAATTTTTTAGAAATTCATATTTAACAGTTATATTTCAATTTATCAATATTATTTTAAAAAAATAATCAATCTTACCAAAATAAAATTTTAAAAATAATTTTTATTGAGTTTGAATCCCTATTAAAGGCCTATTCCCCTGCAGTTTTCATATTTAAAACTTACTAGATTCTTAAGGCCCGTGATACGGGCCCAATTAATCGATTATTAATTGTTATTTAACAAATATTAAAAGGTACTTCTATAGCATTCTGATCAATATTAATTATACTGATTTTGGTAAAAATATTAGTATAAAAAATATTAAAATAACCATCAAAGAATATAGTGCATCATTGCATTGACCGGTGTTGCTCCTTCCTTAATTAAATATCTTAATTTTGAGTTTTGAATATGAAAAAATTCTTAGTAGGGAGCACTATATCCGAATGGGCCCTATTTCGGCGCACATTAGAATTAATCGAACTCCTATATGAATATTGAATACGATGGGTAGATTCATTTTTTAAGTTGTAAAACAATCAAGTCTAATATTTAATTTATTTAATTTTTACTATAATGACACAAATTTATTAGGATTCGAAGTTAATTTGTCTATTAGATTGAATTATATCGTATATAAAATTCATGAATCATTATGTATTATCATCTTGAAATCTATCATATTCATTTCAATTAATATGTCATCTTTTTCTTTATAATCTATTAAAAAGTAATGTTCCTTTTCTTTTCTTAGTTCCAACTCCACATAACATATTTAAGATCACAAGATTAAAAGGCATTTATTATATTTCACACATTTTTAATTTAAAACCACAAGATTAAAAATCTTCCTTAATTTCTTAAACTTCATTTCAAGTCAAAATAGATCAAACAAATTAAAACAGAGAGATTAATATTTTTTATTTATCACACATAAAAATTCAAACTAAGAAGCAAGTTTCATTATCACATGAAGTTCAATTTATGTATAATTTATCTTAATGAACATAATTTTCTTAGCATGATACAATATATATTTTTGATTCTCTTTTTTTCATGCACAATTAGTAAAAAAAAATTAGCAGGAATAATTATTTTTGTTATTTTTATCAATTTAGTGAAAAAATTGCAAACAATCTCAAAACATAAATGCATTTTCTCTTCTTTTTTTTTTATATAAAAAAAATCTATCTAGAATTAAATGTTAAATTAACATGATATTTTGATACATATATCATTACATATCGTATTGATTTCCTTGCCCAATTTTTTTTATCTTATTCCAAAATTTATTCATAAATTTTTTAATTACTATTAGGCATTTGCTATTTTTGTCACCTCGTTCTAAATATTAAGCTACTTCTCTAATTAATGCATTGATTTTCATGTGTTTCGATTCTTAACTTCTTATTTAAGAAAAAAGAATAGCAATATTAAGTAAATAAAGTAAACAATCTACTATAATTAATTAAATTTTAATCTGCTTAATCTTAAAATTTAAATTATTTTACTATCAAAATATTCTTTTCATCAATGTACGTAAATTGAACACGAAGAATACTTATTATTTCTCTTCAATGCTTGATTCGCAAAATTTTAAAACTATTTATTTTAAAATTTAGTGAGACTCTTAGTTTACTTTAATTTCATTTTATTTATCTATCCATTTTATTTATTAATTTTTATTTTCATGCTCCCTAATTAAAATATGTTTATTTTCATTTAATACATTTTAAATCATGTTTGTTTCTTTTTATATTTATTTTAGTGCAAAAAGTAAATGTGTTAATGTAATATAAATTGAATTAAAAATGGGTCCCATCATGTTAAGATAGTACAGCCACTTGTGATATTTTTTGTGCTTTTCATGATAGAAGTACACATGGCCATCATAATTATAGCAACTTGGTTGGGTATTTGGGAAATTCAATAATTTTGCAACAGAAAATACAACTCTTCCATATGCAAAGGCAATGCATAAAAGTGGAGAAATCAGACATTGCAAGTATTTTCTCCAGCAGAATCATATGCTAATTTACAGTCTGATATCTTTCTATAAACATGGTTCAAGGCCATTTAAACACCAATTGGTTACATGTAGTGAACTCTACTGTGAATAAATATTACTCAATTCCAAGAACACTATACTTTTTATTCATCCATACTGGATATCTTCAACTTTCACAGTATGCAAAGTACAGAAAAGCAGAAGAATAATCTTTTAGAGTAGATAGATAAAAGATCTTTTCGTTATAGACTGTCAGCAGCAGTAAGATCAAACCTCTGTCATCTCGTTTATGTTCTGAGACGACGATTTCTTAGTTCATTTGGCAAATATATCATACATGATATACAAGTCATATGATGTAATCAGACCATCCAGATATGAAAGATGTATGGTCCATACTCTCTCCGGGACATTCCTCATGCTTAGTTGGCTGTTCTTTCCCTCCCACCAACCTAGCTGGATTTCCAACTGCAGTTGTTCGTGGTGGCACGTCAATCAATACCACTGATCCAGCACCAATCTTGGCTCCCTCGCCAATATTTATGTTGCCTAATATCGTAGCACCTGCACCTATGAGCACTCCATCACCAATCTTAGGGTGTCGGTCACCACCAAACTTACCAGTTCCTCCTAAGGTTACATGGTGAAGAATCGACACATTGTTTCCAATAACTGCAGTTTCACCAACAACCACTCCTGTTGCATGATCAAAGAGGATGCCTTTTCCGATTTTGGCAGCTGGATGAATGTCAACAGCAAAAACATCAGAGATTCGGGATTGAAGTGCAAGTGCAAGTGGCCTTCGGGATTGAGTCCAAAGTTTGTGAGCTACTCGATGTGCCTGAAAATAAAACATTCAATTGTTAATACCTAATACTACCATTTGAAGAGAGAGTCGATATGATATGAAGTGAAAAGTAAGCCCCTTGACTTACTATTGAAATACAGGCAATCTGTAAATATGCAATTTCCATGAGATGCTAATAGCTACTCATTTTATTGAAATAAAAAAGCATTTCACAGTTGTTAACCAAAGGAAACATATACTTTTTCCTTTTCAATTTAGAATATGGTGAACTGTCCAAATGCATCTGTAAAGTTATTTCATTGTCAGCGGAGAGCCAATACAACACATGGTAGCTAATGAATATTGTTTAACAGAAAAGGAAATATCAATTGCATACATTCATTTACATCCGCGTATATAGGTGTGTTCGGGCCTTCTGACACATATAAACAGGAAAACCCAGGGGTACGATGTTTCATTAGCTGCTTATCTGAAAATGGATTTGGATAGAAAAGAAAAAACAAGGAACGGTAGAGACCACCTAACTGGCAACCTTTTATCTTTGTACTACTTTCAAACCGTACCTACCACCCAGATACTAGAGACTACTGAGCAAACAATATCACAGTCCCTGGCTCCATTGTAGCACACACTTTCACCATTTTAACCCGTTCAGCCATGACATAATTATTTACAAATAGTAGTTTGGCTGTGAAGTTTCGGATATAGAGTAAAGTCTTATTTGAACAATAAATAAAATCTTGTAGTAGTGGTTTGAAAGTTTATTAGAAGCAAGGCTCTTCAAGTGTTCGACTTCTACTCACAAATTCACAAACTTTTTTTTCCAAATGTATTTCATGTCCAAACATAAACGTTAACTTCCACTAACTTTTTCCAACTTCAAATTCAAATACTCTCTATTTAGCTTCAACTCAATTGTTATCTAAACGCTTACCAAGTATACATCCAAAGAAAGATCTAATTCCACTACCTTGCCAAAGTAATATTTTAACAAATGTGCCTATTGTTATAACATAGAAATATAGTACCAACTATGTCTTGAACACCGTCAAATCCTAAAGTGAAAAGGTCATATTATCAGTTTCACATTCAAGTAGATTGGCATATGCCATATACTTCTAACATCCTGTGTCAATCTTTTGTTTGGTATAACTTCCAAGGCAACAATTGGAACATTTGACTCTTCCTTGATGAAGACTCAATTCAACCAGGGGCGGAGCTAGGGTGCTGCAAGGGCATTCATCACCAAAAATTACATAGTATGCACAAGGTCAAAACTATTTTGTATGTATATAATATACTTCATGTATAAATAGTAAATATTTCTTTTCTTGTATGTCAAGCCGATGGTCTATTGGAAATAGACTCTCAACCCTACAAAGGTAGGATACGATCTTGTGTTTGCATATATCCTGCCCTTCCCAGACCCCACAAGTGGAATTACACTAGGTATGTTGTTCTATATATAGGAGTAGTTATTGAATCCCTTAGGCCTTTTCGCGTATTTACTTCTCTATATTTTGAATTCCCTAGTCGAAAATCCTGGCTCCCGCACTTCAATCATCAATTTTTCATACAAATCCCCCCAAAAACTCATCTTTTCATACTCTAAAGTTCCCATCTTTCCAGAAAAATTTAACATAAGTTCCCAGTTTTCCTATTTTTTCATGAAGAGACAATTTCACAGTATCACAATATACTAAAAATAAATTTTATTAGTTACTAATTTATGGTATTATTAACTATAGTCATTTCCCAAAACATAAATTTATTATATTCAAACATTAATATGGTAAAATTGGCATTCCATTTATTGCATACTGAATAAGTAAAAATAGGCATAACGAGTAGTTACAACTTACAAACCTGACAAGCAAGGAAGCCTTTGTAATTAAGCAAACAATGAGAGAAGGAAACACAGGCCGGGTCACGGTAGCGAGCGGCGAGTAGGTCAGCGGATGCGGCGGCGCGTAGATCAGGATCAGTGGAGAAGTTATTGAGGAACAGATCGTAGAGAAGAGTAGATAGAAGCGTTGACGAACAAAGCTTGTTCCCCAAATGGAAAGAGAGTGAACGCTCAAGCGAAGAGTGAGATAGTATAGTTGAGTACAAATAGCTTGCTAATGCCGGCTCAGCTTCTGCGTCCCGTCGAGCTTCTGCTTTGATCTGTGTCCATAACCAGATAGCTTCTTCCGCCGTGTCCGTCGGTGGATATGGCGCCGCCGGCGAGGCGTTACGGTGTTCTTCGGCTGGCATATCGGAATACGGCGTCGTTTTGATGGCGGAGTCCGTGAGGTTTTATTTTCTCCAATTTTTAAGGGAGTATTTATGGAAAAAATAGTAAGGCATAGACAGATGACACGTGTCAAATTTCTAGAAGGTTAAAAGGAAGAGTGGCTTTATGAAATTAGAAAAGTTATTTGTCGATAGATTTCGAATGAAAGTAAAGTATATCAAAATCAATAAGAAGAGAAATGTAATAACGAAGCAATCATATTAAATAAAAAACAATAGCAATAGAAACAATACGATAATCAAGGCAAGAAAAAAAAATACTGTATCTATTTAACAATACTTGTCCACTATTGACTTTGCACACTTCTTAAAAAACTATATAAAGAGGTAATTTTACTATATCAGTCTTTGAATATAATCAATACTATGTCTTGAAAAAATATAGCAGGAAAATGTCTATAATTAATGAAAAGATAAATTAGGAACTAAGTGTGAAATTATCTATTAATTTTATAAAGTAGACAAATATTGTTGGACATCCCAAAATAATATAGTGGATAACAATTATTGGACGGAGAAAGTATGTAATAATAAAATCGAAGCATAAGATAATAACGACAGAAATGACAATATAAAGGTGAATTCTATATTGTTTTTAAATTTACTATGTGTAAAGATAAAGTCGCTTAATAATTACTCGTTTCATTTTATAATTTTTTTTAAAAATAATTATTCTAATATATTTAAGATTATAATTTTTTTTGAGACCCTCAAGAGAATTCGCATTTGCCATTCTTTAAATATATCTTAGTTTTATTTTATGTGATTATAATAAATATATATTATTATATTCTTCAGTGTGAATGGAATACATTAACTTATATATAATAGCTCATAACTTACCTTATAGATATAAATTACATTATACTAATTCGATATGAGGACTTCGATTATAATATTTGATTTCTTGAATTTGTAGTGCATGTTACGTTTAGTTTTTGACTAGTTGTCTTGTTAATAACTTAGCGGTCTTTGGCCTCTACTTACTTTTAGTTTAAAAAATTCAAATTATTTAAATCTCATTATTTTATGTTTTTTTTTTATATTTTATATTTATATCTTTTCATGGAGAAAGAATCTAGACAGGATACGATTTTGAATATTTATCAACATTAGTGTTTATAGTGAACAAATGGATACATGTTAAATATATATCATTATTATTTAATTACTTAATTATAGTAAATCAAATTGATTTGATGTAAATATTGTGCAAATAAATTTTTACCAACATCCCTATTTGAGCATAGTTACTAAGTGGACTTTTTAAATTTTATAATATTTTTTGGGTTGATCACTCAACTAATAGTTATTATTTCAAAAAAAAGTCTTTCGATTTTCTTTCTCGATACCTTAATTAATGTATTTTCATCTATAAGTGTGAATCACTTGTTTTTCATATGGTGTCTAACAATAGTGTTTGATTGAATTTTTCTTTTTATTCTTCCCACAAATCAATACCCTTTTGATCATCTCTTTATTCAAAATTTATCACATTAAAAATCGAGTTAAATCGAATTGTGAAGATGCTCTTTTAATCTCTTACGTTTTATATTTCTTATTATACCTCTTTTGACATCGATCTTGACATTGACCATTATCTATGCATTTAGTTTCAATCTGGACTAACAAATCTTTTATTTTTTGGGCGGCGACTAATAATGATTCTTGCCTTGCTTCTTCGTTTATATTTTTATCAAATTAGTACCCCTCGGTCATTCCTTTATTCGATATTTTCATGCTAAAAAGCAAGACAAAATGAAGAAGAAAAAAAACTCCATAACAAAATACGAAATAACTTTAACAAATAAGGTTGAAGTTCGAAGTTTTGACAAATCTAACTCCATACAAATTCCCGCAGTTTTCGAGTTTTAATCAAAGAGTATGATGGAACAAATGTTGTCTCTATATTAATTAGTGACTAAAGTTTAATTAATTTAAAAAATGATGGTTAAAATTTGATTATTAGAAGTTTAAAAAGTGACTATTTGCATATTTCACCCCAATAAAATACATGAAAATTTGAAAGAGACCCTCAAATTTATTGAACACACACATGTCTTCTCTTTTCTTCTCCAGCAGTCGTAGGCCTCTCTCTGTTGCTCTCAGAAGATTCACTCTCTGCAGATTTTCTTCCATTGTTACTTGTAAAGTTCCCATTTTTACTCTTTTTCTCCTTTGAAAAATTCAAATTTTAAGTATTCATTCTCTTATGGTTTTTTTTTTTGTGCAGATGCTACAGAGGAAGAAAAATCAAGATTCATTCACCCCTCTTCAGTTGTTCATCCAAATGCCATTTTGGGTGAGGTAAAGATTCAATCTTTATTCTGTTTATGCTTTTTTGTTGATGAAAATCTAAAGTCTTTACCATTTATAGATGTTTGCTGTAGTAGTAAGTTTAATTTTGCTTCATTTGTCACATTCAATCACTTTAAAATTGGGGATAGGGGAAGGGGAAATGGGGGGTTGTAACAAGTTGGGAATACGCTCACCATTTAAGTTCAGGTAGCCAATCAACTGAGCTACTAAAATTCCCTGGTATATTTCAATCACGAACTAGTTTGGATAGGTTATGCTGATAATTGTCTTTGTTTGACTCAATGCTGACTGTCATAATAACTGCTCTTTTGATGCAACTAATGAAAAACCAAGATTCGTTAACAGTAACACCTCTTAAGTTGTTCATCGAAATGCTATTGGGTGATGTAAAGATACAATCTTTATTCTGTTTATGCTTTTCTTTTGATGAGTTTCTCAAGTCTTTATCATTTATAGATGTCTGTTCAAGTAGGAAGTTTAATTTTGCTTCTTTAGTCATATAATCATGTATACTTTAATACCGGACTAGTTGGGATTGGTTATATTGAGAATTGTCTTAGTTTGACTCTATGTTGACTAAAGGTGGGTCTTGAAGAATGAAAAAACCCCACATCGGTGGTTAATGAGATGTGTGGTGTCCTTCTATGGACTTGGGCAATCCTCCCCTTAGCTAGCTTTTGGGGTTGAGTTAGGCCCAAGATGCATTGCTTAATGGTGGGCATAGTTTGGGCTATCTGAAATCCGAACTTTTTGGATATTTTGTTTGGATTTTTGGATTATGGATTGGATTGATGCTACTGACGAAAAACCACGGTTCGTTCACCCGTCTTAAGTTGTTCATCCAAGTGCCATTTTGGGTGATGAAAAGGTTCAATCTTTCCTCTGTTTATGCCTTTTTTTCTCTTGAATTTCTCAAGTCTTTACCAGTTATAGATGTTTGTTCTAGTAGCAAGTTTGATTTTGCTTTATTAGTCATATAATCATGTATACTTCAATCCCAAACTAATCGGGATCGGTTATATTGAGAATTGTCTTAGTTTGACTCTATGCTGACTGTCATAACAACAACCCTTTTACTTTATTCGGATTGGGACCTGCTATATTGTGCACACGGGTGTAGCTGTTCTTTTCTTCATTAGCATAGTTTGGAATATTATGGCACTTGATTAGGATTGGAACCTGTGGTTATATTGATGAAGTAAGTTGTTTCATTACCGGCATCAAGAAGATGCAAAGAGTACAAAAGTAGATATGCTAGCTCCATTACATGGTAGCAGTTAAGACACAGGAGCCAGCCACAAATTCAAAAAATCTAGACTTAAACATGACTATGTTTGGTCTAGAGTTAAAGAGCTAACAAAATCTAAGAAAGCAGTAGAACTATTCACATAAGACTGGTTGGACCAGCAAAATAGACTGAACAAACATTTAGCTTTGAGTGAATGGTTAGGAGTTGAAATTCCATCAAAACACCGAACTTCCTTTCCGTTCATAGGCACCAAAAAATACAAAAACCTGTGGTTATATCTTTTAGGGTTGTCCTGTCAAGCTATGTTGCTCAAACTCTCCAAAAATGTTGCAGGATCCATGTCAGATCCTTCAAATGCACTACTTTTGAAGGATCCGACATGCACTTGCGGACTATTTTGAAGAGTCCGAGTAATATAGCTGTCAAGTCAAGTAGAGAAAGTATGGAAAATGCTTCAAACTTTTAGTTACATAGGAATATGTCATGGTCAAGACTTTTATTAATGGGAATCAACATGAAGAAGTCAAATGGATTCAACATCTATGATATATGGATAAAAATTGATTTTGACGTTGAACAATCACTAGTGACCATTCTCAAAAAAGTAACGAATTAATTTTTTATATAGAATGTAGTTTTTCGACGACCCCCCTTGTGCTCCCTAGCTCCACCATTAATTATCAACATTTAGTTTTTTGCTCTAGTGATTTTAATCTTTATAACTTCTTAATTACAAACTTAGTTAGTGAAGATTTGAGATTAGAAATGGTTAACGCTGGATCCTTCCTGCAACAACCGTTATATTCTGCACTCTTAATTTAGAATAGGTGTTCTTCTCTCTACACTTATATATATTGGAGGAATTTCTTGTGACTTCTTCTCTTGGAATTAGTGGACTTAGCTAAGAATAGAATGAAGTGGAGGTAAAAGATCCATTAGGTAATTGCACCGCGGTATAAGGTATAGCCTAGTGGTTAGTGAAAACTATTGGAGACCATAGTTCAAGTCTCAACAAAGACAAGAAAATACTCCTTATGTTCCTATTTATGTGACATAGTTTGAATTGACATGGATTTTAAGAAAGAAGTGAAGAATTTTGAAGCATGTGGTCTGAAACATGTAATAGCATCTGTGTGGTTATAAAACTTTTGAAACTTGTTTGTGTGACTATAAAAGCTTCTCGTTAAAACGTGAAGTTTCCAAATTTATTTGTGTGTCATTCTTTTTGGAATGGACTAAAAAGTAAGTGTGTCACATAAATTGGAATTGAGGGAGTAAGTGATTTCTTTTCATCTGCTTGAGCCTTGGTGGCAAGAGTTGGCGGTAGTAGGTACTCAGTGAAATAATTGAGGTGCGGACAAACTTGGCCTTACACTATTATAATTGGAAAGAAGAGATCCATATAGGTAATCCCGACTAGTTGGGATTAAGGCGCAGTTATTATTATACTTATATTAGGTACAATGTTTGCAGTGAGGATACTATGGCATTTACATAACTATAGTTTAAGAGAACCTCTGATTTTCCATACAACACAGAATATTTATTGTTTGGGCTGAAATAAATATAGTGAAATGAATGCAGAGGATTCATATAGTCAATTCCGTCTAGGTGGGATTTACGTATGTTTGGTTGGTTGATTGATTGATCTATTTGGATGTCACGGTTTTTCCTTTGACTCATTGTAGCTGGTTTATTGGAGATGTTCAGGTTTATATGTTAAGGCCTTACGTGAATTAGTATTTTGCAGATAGTTAAAGCCTAAAGGAACTTTTTCTGCATGTAGGGTGTTTCAATTGGTCCCTTCTGTACCATTGGGCCTTTCGCGAAGTTAGGGAGGGCTTGTCAACTGTACCCGGGAAGCCACATCTTTGGAAATACTGAACTAGGGGACAATTGCATCCTGATGACGTGAGTTAAATTTTCTTATTGTACTTGAGTTTTACTTCCTTTCTGTTCTCTCCAGTACCGTTTAGGGTGCATATTTTAAGCAGTGGTGCTGTAATTGGAGATGATCTTCCTGGTCATACAGTCATCGGGAGAAACAATGTTTTTGGGCATCATGCTGTAATTGGTATCAAGTGCCAGGACATGAAATATAAGGTCAGTATCCTGATGTTAAACTCATTACCGAAAAAAATTAAAAAGAAATTTAAAAACATCATGATAGTGTTGACAGATAAACTTATTCAATACTGTTTTATCACAACATATAGATTTAAATGTGTGCTGCCGTTGAATGGAGTTGTCTCCATCAAGTACGATGATCAGTCTCTTCATCGTGATCACCCTTTCCCCCACTCTCAAATTTAAGTAGATGGTGTTTATTTGAGAATGCAAATAATCATTATCTTGTTGGTAATTTGACAATTTCAGTTTGGGAATGAGTGTTTTCTTGAGATTGGTGACAACAATGAAATCAGGGAACATGTATCCATCCATCGATCTTCAACTCCAAGTGATAAAACCGTATGAAACTAGCTCGTTAGTTTTTCTGTAGTGCAGAAAGTTATAGATTTTAGTACATAATTATCTTTAACGAGCTTACATAAACAGGTTATTGGTGATAGTAATCTTATTATGGGCTCTTGCCATATAGCTCATGACTGCAAAGTGGGAAACAACAATATTTTGGCGAACAGTACACTACTTGCAGGTCATGTTGTGGTGGAGGTGATTGACTATTCCTCTTTAGTCATTTTCGAGAAGCATGACCTATTCTGGAAAAATCAAATTGAACTGATAGATGATGGTTTAAATTCTTCTCATACAGGACTATGCTCACACTGCTGGAGGTATTGTAGTTCATCAATTTTGCCGTATTGGTTCATTTTCTTTCATTGGTGGTGGTTCAGTGGTGAGATTCTTTCCGAATTCAAATTAGTTGCTATCTTTTAGTTTTTCGATAGACTCAGCCTTCTTCTCATGATAAACTAAGATATCAACAGTTTCATAGTTTGGTGTTCTTCCTGGTGTGAACATAATTTAAGTTAGCAAAGCATTCATAACTTCTAGATGCTTAAAGTTCTTTGTAATTTGCATCTCATGAAAGCTTAGCTTCGAACTGCTTACGTTAAGTTGAATATCATCAAATTATTTCATCTGCATTTCTAACAATAGAAGCACATATATTCTTGTACTGCAGCACGCTAACTGCGATATTCGAGATCACATATGTGTTTCCTTTTCGGGATCTCAATCTTTTTGTTCCCCAGGTTTCTCAAGATGTTCCAAAGTACATAATTGTCTCAGGGGAAAGAGCTGAGCTTCGTGGGTTGAATCTTGAAGGCTTAAGACGTCGTGGATTCTCCGCTGTGGAGGTTTGTTTCATTCTAACAAAAATTACCCTATGTTTCTAGCAAATAGATGTAGGAAGTTCAATTTTGATAAGCTATTTGGTCTGTGTCTCAGTGGCTAAAATCCCATATCGTGTTTTTTTCACGTGTTATTCCTCTGTTGTAACATTTGCTATGACTTGTTTTTCTACTTTCTACTTGGTAGTGTTTTAATCAATAAGAAAAAAATACTTATGTTCTGTGCTGTTCGTTCTGGAGAAAAGACATGCTACTGCATATATTGGACATATACTAAGTAATAATATCCCAATGAGAAAAAAATTCTCTATAGACTCTAGAGAAGGCCATATGAGACATTGCATAATCTGGTAAACTGAAACATGTGGTGTGGATTAGGTGTAAGTCACAAATTCGAACCATGTCGCGGACAAAACACGGTATTTATGTTAGGTGGAAGGTAGGGGGCGGGCGTGGGCCATACTTCCCAGAGTTCTGAACCTGTGCGCCAACTGGAGTTGAGCAAGAAGCCTACAGGGGGTTGCTCTGATATCAAAAAAGAAAATTGTAGATACCTGCAATGGTGGCCGAGTTGGTTGAGCAGGGATCTCCCAAATGGGGGTCTCAGCTTCGAAACCCTGCATGCTTTCTCAGTTGAGCTAATCGTACGAGTCTTGCCTAGTGCGGTTTGCCTCTCCTGTGTGGTTTGTGCACTATTACACTCTAGCGGGTTTTACCCTGTGCACACCCGAAGGATAAAGGCTGCGGGTTCCCTTGTCATCAAAAAAAAAATTGTAGACTTTTTTCTCCTTTTTCCATTACAAGCTATTAAAAGATTGATGTGCTATTAGTTTCAATTTATTAAATTGCTATAATTTTGTCCATAACTTTTATATCTCTGATTTTAGTTTTAAAATTTTCTTGCAAGTATCCAGATTAAGAGCCTGAGAGCAGCTTATAGAAAGATATTTATGCCCGCTGATACGAGCTCTGGGAATATTGAAGATCGACTATCTCAAGTGGTATAGAGTTGCTTTGAACTTTTCGATTAGTAATAGCTCTCTTCTAAAATGATGTGGAAGTACACCGTATTTTCAGGAGCAGCACAAAGACCTCGGTCTATTTCCAGCTGTCAGTTCCATGGTTCAGTCAATACGTGATTCTTTTGCTGAGAATCGCCGTGGAATTTGCAAATTTAGAAGCTGGAGCGGGTCTTAGCATCTCTTCTTCGTAAGTCTTCTCTTTGTTTTATTTCCCATATGCCGTCCTAAGAGTATACCTTGAGCAAGTCTTCTCTATTAGAATTAAGACCACTATTCGTATGTTGACTGCAAAATGGTAATTCATTTTACTAAATACTTGGTTCATAGTACTCGCCGAGAGTCTATCAGAAACAAGTCAAACAACCTCTCTACCCACAGTAGGGAAAAGGTCTGCGTACATCTTACCCTCCCCAGTCCCCACTTGTGGGATTACACACTGGCTATGTTGTTGTTGTTGTATTATCTAAACTCATTGGATACGTTGCGAAAATTCATTACTGTTTTTGCTGTTAGACTACTGAGTTTCACCTCCATCATGGTCTTCTGATCTCATTCCCTGATAAAGTGAAAACAAGCAACGATATCCTGCCCGTCTTATGAAAGTTTTAGTAAGGTGAACATCGCTGCACTAAGATAGTCCTTATTCATTCTTTAAGCGCGTTATGGAGGAGTAACGAACTGAGAAGAAGTTCCAGATTGAATGGACTATAGTGAAGTTCATCATCTCATAGTTTGTATATCTCAACACTGCATTTTTTCCAGAATCTCGTGGTTGATGGTAGTAGTTCGTTGACCTGTTCTTCCTCTCCGCGAACAACTGTAGTGTCCCTTGCTCTATGTTGTGGTGATATCGACAGCAGAAGCTGTTAATTGATTCGAGCAGCCATATCGCATGTTCATCGCCTTGTAGAGAGAGCAACATTTGCAACAAATTCCTTACTCAGTTACTCTGTACCTGTAATTCCTCACTAAGGTTAAGAGTTAGATTCTTGTGATGAATACTCCTCCTCCTTACGTTTCAATTTGTTTATCTAGTTTTGATTTGACACCGAGTTCAAGAAAGTAAAACAGATTTTTGAATCTCATGATCTTGAACTAATAGATACATTGTATCAGAATGTACTTAAATCTTATGGTCTTGAATATGTCACGTGAAAAGTTAGCATAACGGATAAAAATAGCAAATAAGACAAATAAATTAAAACGGAGAAAGTATGATATTGTATCTCCAACTTGTGATGTGCTAAAGATATTTCATCAGGAAAGATTTAGGTAGAGAGTATATTTGTTTATTTTGTTCTTGAAAATGAAGATTCTTCAAGGGACAACAATGCCACATCGTATTGGGGGGGTGGGGAGTGGTGTGGGGTTGGAAGTACAATAATGATAAATTTTGTTTTTTCACTAGTGTTGGTTATTGTTTTAGAATCTCGATTAATTTATATTTTAATAGCGCAAAACCTGAAAATGCATGCTTTTTACCTATCCTCCTCTTCCTCCATTTTTAGAATTTAGACTCGAGATTTCTGATACATAAATACTTTTCTATATGGATAGAGACCAATCCCCTTTTTAAAAAAACTAAGATTTTTTTGGTCAGATTTTATTAAGAAAGATATTGTATCTTTTGTTGAAGTTCTCATCCCATTGCAGCAAAGGACTAGTACGACCAAAAAAATATCCCACAAGTATAATCCAATCTAGAAAAATCATAGGCTATTTTTAAAAAAAATTCAGAAATAGTAAGAAATTCTATAAATTCGAATTTGCTATTATGAGAAATATTTAATAAGTTGGAAAATACCTTATATCTTGGTGGACATGTTAAGTTGTTTTCTTCTGTGTGAAAAGAAATAGATTTGAGTCGTGTAACAACTATAAAGAAATGTACAGGAACAAACTCATTATTCATCGAATTTTGAATTATACATTATAAAACTTTGAAAATTTCTAAATCATAATAAAAAGAATATTACATGACTGAATTTATTAATTAACTCTTTATACACACAATCCAATTTCCAAGTCTTTGCTAGAAACTAATTTCATGAATTTTTTGTACATATATTGGACTTATTATCCCCACCCCAAAATATAAAAAATATAAAAACAAGAAAATAGGTCTTTATTTATGCAATGTTCAAAAAGCCATTGATAGATCAACATCAAAATATTTCCAAATATTTTCGACAAGATAACCTATTGACCATTTCTTTTTTCAATAATAATAGAGAGTTTAGTGCATATAACTATAGTAGATTATAACTAGTAACAGAGCCAGAAATTCCAGTAAAGAGATTAATTCATTTTAAATCCATACTCAATATAAAGTCTTGGAGTAATGGTAAAAATATTTCCGTATGAGCTATATATTATAAGTTTGAGCCGTGAAAGCAATCATTAATATTTACACTAGCAAGCTAAGCTACAGTAATTCCATCTTCTTTTAATTTTGTCGTTTGTAGAGACATAAAAAAGTTGTTGCTTTCTACTCTAAAAACCCCAACTTGGACAATATATCCAACGAACCAAAAACATTAATGTCCATCCAATCATCTTTACTTTGGTTATTTTCATAAAACCCTACCTTGTACTATACAACACATCATCATCATATAATTTATTTATTTTTTTTAAAAAAAACTAAATAGTTCTTGATATATACATAACCCTCTTCTCTTCTTTCCCATTTCAACAACCAAAAAAAAATAAAATTAAAAAAATTGTGAAACTAACCCTTTTTTTTTGTGTATGAGAAAATGGGGAGAAAGTGTTCACATTGTGGCTATATTGGTCATAATTCAAGAACTTGTAGCACTTTGAAATGTGCTATTAGTGGTAATAATATTATTGGTGGATTAAGGCTTTTTGGAGTGCAACTTGATATTTCTAATTCTTGTTTTTCTAGTCATAATATTAATTTGAAGAAAAGTTTTAGTTTGGATTGTTTGTCTTTAACAAATAGCCACTTATTATCATCATCTTCTTCTCCATCTCTTAATGAAAGTTGTGAAAAAAGTAGTACTACTTCTATTGATTATAATAATGGTTATCTCTCTGATGGTACTCTTGTAGGTTGTGCTGGTGAAAGGAAAAAAGGTTTGTAATTTAATTCATATATACTTAATGTACAATAATAATGATTTATATTTGCAAATTTGGTTCACTATATGGTCTAATCCAAAATAATTACCTTTTTTTTGTGTGTGGGGTGGGGTGGGTGGTAAATCATCTTCTTGACTCATGGTTCTTCTTATTTGCATGTTGTCATCACTAGAACACACATTTTTTCTGTATCGTGAGAATTCATCATGAATTGACTAGGTAGCTTTTATGTTGATTGTCAGCCAACTACGACCCCCACCACCACCCCTACCCCTACCACTACCACCAACAACGACGTAGCCTAAAATCGACAATATGAACTACTAAAAATTATGAATTTTAGTGATAGATTATGTAGCTAAATATCAAAATTCATTGCTAGTCCTATTTAACAACAGATTATCAACAAGTTATGTTAGCTATTAACTATAACTATAGCTAATTTCATTTGTGTGTATAATGAACATTTTCACATTAAACTAAGATGAGCTTAAATGAGACATATTAAACAGTGAAAATTCATATAATTGACCTACGTAACTTGAGTGGAATTGAGTTGTAGTTGGTGTAGTACATAAACATGTAGAATCTTTCTTATGAGCACTTGTATATAACTTTAACTATATTGGTTTAATTGTAACTATATATGAAGGGGTTATGACATTATTAAGGTTAATATATCCAATAGAAATATTTTATTAAGCAACCATTAATACTTATAGCAGGGCAGCCTGTTTATATCACACTTCTGATGATGCGATTCTTTCCCAAATTTTGTGTGAACGTAAAATGCTTTGTGCCCCTTTAATGTGATTATTGATATATATATATATGTTTATATTGGATGAATTAGGTGTTCCATGGACAGAAGAGGAACATAGAAGATTCTTAAATGGACTTGAAAAGTTAGGTAAAGGAGATTGGAGAGGAATTTCAAGAAATTTTGTGACAACAAGGACTCCAACTCAAGTTGCAAGTCATGCTCAAAAATATTTTCTAAGACAATCAAGTCTCAACAAAAAGAAAAGACGTTCAAGTCTTTTTGATATGGTAAATATATTATTTTTGGATTATTGACATACCTAAAATTAGATATGAACTTCGTTTGTTTCAATACTAATAGAATTATTTGATAATTCATAGCTAAATAGAATGAAGAATGAGTTTTATTGTTTAGCTATAGAATATGTCTGTAGTTAACTCTTGTTTTTTAGTAGTGAATTTGCTTAAGTAGAAATTTTGAGGTATTATATCTATAGGAAGTAAGCAATGTTGTTCGGATCTTTCAAATATATTGTCATACACCAATGGTGAAGTCAACTTTGTCCTAAGGGTGTCTTCAACTAGAAAAATTACATTGCGTAAATAGGAAAAAAAAATTAAATGCATATCTACTTTCGTGTGTTTACTGTTTTATATTTTAACTCTTTTTAGTGAAAATGTTGACTTCACTACTATCACACATATGCCGCACTACTAAAACAAGTGAATTTTCGACGACTCATCGAGCCGATTCCCAACAAACACGTGTTCATTTAGTAGTGTCTGATCCTAGAATATGAATGCATTTAGAGGATCGAACAAGGGGACGTCTTGATTTTTGAAGAATCTGAGCAACATGATATTTAAGTTATGCTCACGGACAAAGATAATTTAAGATAATCAAAGTAGTTTACCTATTATAGTAGGTTAGTTACTATTAGTGCTCATAATATAAATTTACTTATGATTATCTTATAATTGACATGATTATGTAAATATATTTTTAAGACATACAATTAATTACTAACTCTTTTTTGTTAACATGATATAGGCAAGGAGCAACAACAAATATGTAGATTTTGGTCATAATTGCCATGAAGATTGTCAAGAAATTACAAGATCATCTCCATTAGACCTAAATTCATTTGGAGAAAAGTGTGAAAAATCTATTTGGAGTTATGGATCACAAAATTCTCATCACAATAAAGTTCCAAATAAGTCCATTTCTTCAAATGGAACTCTTGATTTGGAACTAAGTCTTTCAACTCCAAGAAATAATATTGTGGATAAAAATAATTCATCATCCCCCAAAACTACTTTCATGAATATTGGACCAATTAGAGTTACCTAACTTGTACTAATTAAAGTCCTTGTTTAGTTAAAAGTGACTTTACTATTTAGAGTTTTTAAGTGATTAATTAATTAGCACCACTGTATGTATTGTTTCTTCTTTTCTTTTTTTCCAAGGTAATTTTTTTTTACAATATTATAAATCCACTTATAATATAGTATTCACTTCTATTCTCCATCAACTTCAATCTTTTGCTAATTAGAATCTAGCTTGTTCTGACTCTTCAAAAATATTACCGCATTCATGTCAAATCTTTTATAAATACACTATTTTTGAAGGATCCGATACACATTCCTCAATGTTTTGAAGAATCCGAGCAACATAAATTAGAACAAAGTACTTCATGAAGATTTCTTTCCTAATATTTCATCTATCTCAAAATAAGTGTAGTCGCTTTAATTAGAAAAAATATATTATTCCAATAAATAAATGCCACTTTAGAAATTCAAGATAAAAATTAGTAATCGTTTCCAACTAAAGCCAGTAAATTTAGAATATTAAATGACTAATTATTATTTTTATTTTTAAAAAGATATATATGTTAAAACAGCTAGCATTTCATATTTTTCAAGTCTGCTATTATGTGATATCTCCAAGTAAGATATACTTGGATTTTTTGGGGTTAACTTTTACCTACAAAAAGGGTCCATCACCACTATTACTCCAAATTTAATAGGACAAAAGAACTAGAGAAACACCAAAAGAAAAAAAAATCTTTTTTAATAATCACGATATTCTGATTAATTTGTTTGCATCTCGATTAATTTTATGAAGTTTTTATTACTTTTCATGGTCGAATAATTCTACAATAACAACAACAAAGTACTGAGTATAATTCCACAAAAAAGAATTAAGAAAGATAGAGTATGATCTAACTGTTTTAGATAGATCTTCTACTATGATCGAATAATTCTGTCCACAAAAATTTGAAGAGTTAGATAAAATGAAAACTACATTCTTGAAACGTGTTTAAATTGGTATCAATAAATAATTGTACCTTCATTCATATACATACACCTAAAAATAGAGACAAGTAATAATTGACATTACTTGATAATGGTCAATGGACCACTATAATAACTTTAAGAAAATTTTGGATGACGAATCATATTTTTATTTTTTTTGATGAATCATATTTGTCTCCTTTGAACTTAAGTATTTTAACTAGTTAGTGAAAATAAACATATGAACCATATTCAAAGACTTGTCGGTTGTTCAACCTAGCTAGCTCATGACTCATAATTCGAGGCGTATTCATAATTTGAAAGTTCTGAATTATTGAAGAAGATCAATTAGATCAACTTTGAGCTTCAGATCGGGTTATCTTCTTGTGTTGTATGACAAATAGATTGAACTATAGAGTTTTGGATAAAGTTTGTGTTCACGCTCTCTCTATACACACTTATTTCCTTGCTTCTTTGAAAATTATATAAATTCGTGGTAGAGTCAAGATTTTTACTTAAAAATTAAATCATGAAAACATAAATATATAAAGAAGACGTTAGAAAAATTCCACATCTACTATCAATATATTACCACATAATTTTAACCTTAATATATCTTAGGTGTAATTTGAACCTCTATGCATCTACCTAACTCTGATCCACCCATGAGCATAATATGTATTGTTTTATTGATCTGTTCAAATTTTATATAGCACATATTGATCAAATATATAGTTTAAGAAAGAACGATAAACTTTTAAAAGTTAATGTCTAAAACAAGTTTTAAATATTAATGTGACTACAAGTCATCTCATTATAAATAGAATGAGAATTTAAATTATTTCTAATTAAAAGATGATAGTTTTTTTTAGGACAGATTAAAAGGAAAATTGTAGAGAAATCTTCATCCATTGAGAGACGGATATAACATATTTACAATGAGTTCAATTAAACGACTTAGTGATTTCAACACAAAATATATGTGTATGTACGTAACCTTAATCCTACTTCATGAAGATAGAAAAATTGTTGTATGTGTGTATGCACACAAATGGGTGAGTTAACAATCACTAAAATCTATTAACCTCTAAAGGTATGTTCGATGTGAAGATATATTTTTAATTTTCTAATATTCGATTGATATAAATTTTAGAAAGAGTTAAGGGTCAAAAATATGTTTAAACTATCCCACTTTATTGAGTTTCATACCTAAACTATTGAGAGTGAGTGTTTTACCTAAACTATCACCCAATAGTTAGCGAAACACACCTCAACCAATTTTTTTGATGTGTGTACACTCTCTTTTTATTTGAAAATTGTCATGTGAGACTCCACGTGGAAATAATTCAACTTCGGCAAATTTTAGTAAATTAATATTAGATTAAAATTTAAAAGTATTACTATATAAATTAATTTATTCCAACCATGACATCCATTATCTTCTTCTCCACCTTCTTAGCTATGGTCTCATCTTTGTCGTGACATCGATATCTCCAATTTGAAAAGATAGAGTTTAGGGTTTTAAAGAAGTCAACTAAAATATATTTAAAAAAATTTAAAGAATCATTATATATATTAGGTGGACAAAAATATTATGGACAATGCTCCTAAAAGAATTTTTAGACTAATATTTAATCTAATCAACGTCTAGATGTTTTTTGCTAACTATTGAGTGATAATTCAGATAGAAAATTTATACTCTCAATAATTTATGTATGAAACCTGATAAGATAAAAAAGATTTAGATGCATTTTTTTTTATCCTTTTTAACTCTTTTAGAAAACATTATCAACAAGAACCTAACATTCTCAATACACATATAACACACTTATCTTTATATTTTTGTCATTTTCTTAGTGGGGAACTAAGGGTATCTTTTAGAATTTACTATAAAATCTTGTGTCAACTTAAATATTTATCTGGCAATTGTCAGCTGGTCCTACATTTACTTTATAGAGATAGTGATTTTAGAAAGAAAAAAAAAATACAAGGATTATTGGGATAAATATTAATTTATATGATATTGTTTGATTGAATATAAATGTTATTAAGAAAAAAATATTTTTCATAACCGAAATATTTGATAGTTTATGTACACTTTAACTATTTCAAAGATACCTAGAAACACCCCCCCCCCCATTAGCTAACACAGGTATCGAATGACTTTATCCGCTCAATCAAATGAAAAGAAATATCCTATCTTTTTTTTCTTTTGTTTTTGTTAGGATTTGAATGTGATAAACTCATAATTCAAGACTTTTGAAACTTATCATCTAAAACAAGTCTTAAAAATAACTAAAAATTATATCACTACAGCTAAAATAAGAAGTTTACAGTTAAATCATTTCTAAATAGAAACAGTTTTATCAAAGGCAAAAAGCGCAAAAAACTCTAAGGTCTGTTGGGGCTTTAAGCGCAAATGAAGCGTAGGCTTTAATGAAAGAAAAGCGCAAAGGGATAAAAAAATACAAATATATATATTTAGTTCAAGACTAATAATTATAAACATGAATGACAATTATATGACCAAATAAATTGATTTTTTTTTATGATAAAGTGAAATATCAATTGTTAGTGTCACCTCTGAAGAGGAGACTCATTGGCAAGGAAAAATATGCCTTAAAACCTTGATGACAACACCAAAGCGCACATAAACCTAGGCGAGACGCTCAATACGTTTTGAGCCTTGCTTTAGGGCTTAAGCACGCTTTTGATAACACTGAATAGAAAAGTATAACACTGTTTTCAAAATTATTATAAAGAAAAAGAATACTATATAAACTGAGATAGAAGGAATATATATTACTACTAGCAATGAGTTGTCAAGAAACACATTGGTCCTTCTGGTCACCCTTTATTAATGTACTCCAAATCAACAACTCCAATGTGGTTTATTTTTGTAAGTGGACTCTTTGAGATGTGGAATGTATGTAGATCTTATCCCTATCTAAACTCTCGACTTATACTTTGAATCAAGTCCAAACAGATTGAAATGGATGGAGTATCTAATTTCTTCTTTTAGTTTGGTCAATTAGTGTTCAAATATCCAATAACTTATACATGTATATATATAGAGTAACTTCATTTTCTAACTTGGAATTTCCTCTTGTTGTATAATGCATAATTCCTTGTAATAGTAATATATACATATACATATACCAAGACAAAGCAAATTATTTTCCACTGGCTTTTCTTCTATCTTCATTGAGACAATTATAAGCATCCTTTTTGTCACTTGTGATTTTGGACCATTAATAGAGCAGGACCATAGAGGAGACTAGAAACTTTCTATAGAGCCCAAATACCCCACACCCACCCCTACCCCCACTCACCCCACCCCACATCCTAACATTCAAGGCATATGGTTAGGAATTGTGTTTTTTAATGATCATGGTGTTCGAGCCAATTTTCGTGACTCGACTAAATCCACGGGATACGTGTTACCTCACATCAACAACAGGTACCTAGTGTCCTTTGGTCTTTGGGACCCGTGGATTGTGTTAAGAAATAAACTCACACATTATCAAGTTTTCTTTAAATCTTTTCTTTATGATGGTGGTTTTCGAGTCCGTCCAACCTTGGTTATACCAATAGGTAGTTGCTACTTCCCATCAACATAAGTACATCACGTAAAAAGGAAGAAATCACATGTGTCTTTTTGCCTTCATTGAAACATAAACCTAAAGATCTCATGATTCTCTTCCAACTTCATTGAGTCACATCCTTGAGCACACAAATTATCTTTTGAACGTCATTTAGAGAGTCTTATACATGTTTCAGGCTTTTTATAACAGATGATGTTATTTCATTTTAACTTGTTACCTCCTACTAGTACAGTTATCAGATAACATTGTCTAACCATAGGTACGACAAATGAGAAGAATTCACTTTACATTTTTTGCTCTACCGAAATAAACCCTAATTTTCACCCAATTCATTGATCGTTACATAAGTCCAAAAAATGAGAACACTACTTGGGTCCCCTCTTGCAAAAACCATACACTGTCTTGTTGGACCACTGTGCTTTTAGCTTAGACATGTCAATTCCTCATTTGGAAACCATTGTTAGCAGTGTAAGTTGTATCAGTATTTTGTGTCCTGTCTTGTATATGAAAAAACATATGGATGACTAGTTTTGGATAGTACTATGGAAAAGATTACAAATTGTATAGAATGAGAAAAATGAACAAGCCAAACTAGACCACGTCTCAACATTTAATACCATGTACTTTATCTCCGTTTCAATTTATGTGACGATTTTTCATTAGGCATTGAGTTCTAACATTAAAGAAGGCCCTTGTCACAGCTTTAAGCCCATGGTACGTATTGTTCACTTCCGCTCATCAATATATCTCGTCTCTTATACTACGTCATCATTGAGCCCAAAAATGTGTATACCGTGTAGACTTATGCTATGGATTATAAAGCTCATAACTTTCCTCTCTTTCCGATGTGGAATTCATCTAAGATATCGTACATTGTTACAACTTGTCAGTCCTTCTCATTGACCCATCCTCCGCCATGGGCCTCGCAACTTTTAACAAAGGAGTAATTAAATGTGATTTCTAGTTAATTATTTAAAGTATTTGCAAGTTTAAATAACAAGACAAACAAAACCCAGCCCACTTAAACATGACTTCACCAGGCCCAACAAATTTGCTTAATGGGCCTGTGTCTTTCATTCCAAGTTTCAAAATGGCCCAATTCCCAACCAAGCTCCTTAAGCTGAGTCTTTCCCGACTGTCCTGGGAATTCATGGACTGAAGCCTTAAAGAACCGGGTCAGTCTAATCTCACCCGACCCACTTGACACGTCTAGTTCAACACATGTCTAGTTCAATGCACCCTCGAGTTGCTTCATTAAAGTTGTTAGGCATTGTCCCACTGTGGTTAGGCCATTTCAATAATCTGCAAGAATAATTGTAAAGAGAAAGTACTCTAATAAAGTACTATTTGTCCCTTGGACAAACCTATCAATCAACAACAACAACAACACACCCACAAGCGGGGTCTGGGGAGGGAAGGATGTACACAGATCTTACCCTCTATCTTTTGGGGATGGACAAAAACATTGTGAACTTCATGCTTTTGGTTTTTTTATGCATCAAACTTTATACATTCTGGGAAATCCAGCCGTGAAAATAAATTTCTTTTGATATTTTATACAAATACAAAAATAAAACCAGAAATGAAAAATACCAATTAAAAATAAGAAGACAGGAGAAATACAGGGAAGGACCAAAATAGGTATAGATAAAATTTGGAAACCTATATTATAATCTTTACAAGAGAGGATAGTTCAAATATAAATGCACAACAATTGTAGAAAAATGGTACCTTTCTTTTGTTACGTACAAGTTCCGGAATTGGTGGATAATGGGTCTGTCCTTCTACTCCTCTCTACTTAATAGACTTGGTTCCCTGGCAAGAGTTGAACTCATGTGTATCTATCACACATCGCTTGTTGTAGTACCTTTGCCATTGAACCAAAGCCTAAGGTGATAGTTTTCCTTCTCCTAGAGCTTATGTTGGATGCCTAATAACTATCTAACTGACTGCAGCTCAGAGATCGAACTTCCCCATAGGAGGAACGTCACCTCTCATTACTCTCCAAGGGCCACCATAAAACATTGGTTTCATTAGAGGCACTTCTTGCCCAGGGTGTTCTTCCCAGTATTTCTCCTGTCATTATGGTAAAAGAAAAAAACTCTTATACTAAAAGACAAGAATTTGGAATTGGCAGTAAGCTTTAGGCTGGAAAAAAGAATATCATTCTTAATACACAAGGGGAAGTCTTTATGTTGAGCAAATATATAACGTATAAATAGCAAAAAGTCAAGAATAAGATCAGAGAGAGGAGCAAACAACAGAAGCAATGTGAGTAGCTAAAATAGATGTATTTATATAAACCTCTTATTTTGACTGCTTTGATCTTTTCAGACAGAAAGAAAAAACAATGTACTTCTTCCAATTCATTGGATACATACGTCAAGAAATTAAGTAGCTAACTTGATTTTTACATTGTATTTGTAGCTGTAGAAGAACCCATTGAATTAATTAATAATTTAGTTTATGATTAGAAACTGTTAATAATACATTTGGGAATTATTAAGTAATCAAATAGGAATTTTATTGTTGATACTCCTAAGCTAGCAAATACTTAAATGAAGCTGTTTTTTTCAGAAAGGACTGCTTCCAGTCGGATGAAGCTTAATCTGAGAAAGGAGCACATAGATAATAGTCTTAGTTACTTTTAAGGTTGCAAAAAAGAAGGAAAAAGGTATTGTGTGTAATCAGCCAAGGAGGGGTCAAGCAAGGAGGACAAAGGATCAGAAGGATCTTTAAACAGATGACTTACCTGCAGTGGAATCTCTTTAGCATCAAGTAAATGAAACAAATGTTGCTTCAAAATCCGGTCCACGGAAAAAAACTCCGAGTAGGACGAATTCCAAAGGTAGGAAACGGTCCAATGTGCTCACCCCTACTGCAGCATACTTTGGATAACAACCATGGGTTCACAGACAGCTTTTTGAAAGGCTGGGGGTGACAAAAAGGCGGCAAAGGGCTCGGAGAGCTAAGTCTTATGTGTCTCCTTGTTTCTTAGCTGCTGAGTAATTTAATGGAGAGTATATTTCTGGACTAATATATTTATAGTACAGGAAGTTGATTGCTAGGCTTTTCTTCCCTTTTTTCTTGTACTGTTGGAGATGTTATGTACAGTTATTTAGCCAAGAATTCATACAGAATACTTCAATTAGTCCAATGGAAGTGTTCATACTCAAGTTACCAATGGCAGAGACAACCACCTATTTGTTCATGGTTGGTAACTTAATTAACATTAGTTTGGAATGAACAACTTTTTCTTTGTGTAAAAAAGAAAAAAATTTAAAAAATGAAGCTATTTTTCTGATGTCAAAGGTACAAGGTTTTCAGCTAAGCACCTGACGATTAGGGGAGGTTTTGCAGAAAGTTGAACCGACAGAGTTAATATGCAACAACCTAGGATCGCCTAGATGGATCGTTATCCTTAGATTGGAGAGATAAGCTGTTTAAATGGGGAGTGACTATAAATTTCCATTATATGATCAAGACAATGAAAGTCGCTCACATTTGTTTTGCTTGTATGATATCTGCCCACATCTGGCAAAAGCTTCTCAAATGGCAAGGTATCAGCAGGAACACAAGACACTGGGAAGATGAACTACAATGGTACCTTAGTCCTTAGCTATGCAAAGGAAAGAAGTTCAAGAGCTGAAGTACGCAGACTGACTCTTGCAGCTGCAGTATATCATATTTGGAGGGTGAGGAACTTAAGAATGATGTGTGGAACTCTCATGCTTTGAAGTAACACTTCTCATGTAACTTTTTCTAAGGTAATGTTACAGATAAACATTACCAAAGAGGTAGGGAACTAGTTATATTGCAACTTGAATGGCCCTTTACCGTGTATAAAAACGAGAGGAGGCAAGGTCCATTTCCAATATACCTTGCACTAGAACTATCTATAATTGGGCATTCATAATCTTGCCTATACACGTCCAACCAAGAAACCATCGGTGCTTTCAACTTTTAAAACTAACTTCACAACGCAGATATCCCCACAAATATGTCAAAAGAAATGGCAAGCAGTTAGTGCTTAAAAAAGGATGTAAAGCCACTATACCTTGTAGAGTTGTTCAGTGATGGCTGCTCCAATAACCCCTGTATAAAATGCACATACGTAGATAGTAACAAGAGGAGTAAACGATTTTGGTCTCCTAAATGGTTCTACCATATCCCAGAGGAGCGTCTTTTCCCATTTTGTGTATACATAATCTGCATATTTCCTCCATAAATACGTTGCCATGTCCACGAGATCCTTCAATTATCAGCTGAACTGCACAGAGGAAATATTTGGTTAATTGGAAGATGTAGCTTTCAATATGCAGAAAACAGAAACAAGATTTATTAAGGGATAAGCCTAGAGTAATCCCACAAGTGGGGTATGGGAAGAAAACGCAGGACAACCATAATTTAACATGAAAAAAAGCTTCAAGTTTCAAAAGACATCAGATGCTAGGAGAGGTGTGTCATGTATCCTAATGAGGCAACAGTGATATAAGATCATTTTTAACATAGCAAATACACTATTTAGGTAAGAAAAAATCTCGGGCCAAAACTTTGAACAAAATAAGCGAGCCCTAATAAACATTAAATACAGAAACTGAATGACTAATTCGTTATCAAATGCAAAACATCGAGACGAACTTCAGCCAAACTCATACTCACAACAGTCAAAGCAATGAAAAATTTACCTAAGACTTCCCCTTATGAAACTAAAATCAAGAATAGACTAATTGAGAATTAAGAGACAAGGAAGCAAGGGAACTACACATAAAGGAAACGAAAATAACTTTTGGATCAGCAAATTCCATCTATTAGCATACACAAGAACTAAGGGAAAACAGAAGATGAATTTTTCAAATGGAAACTCAACTAAGAGAAATAAACCGAAACAGACTAACTAGAATATCCTTCTTTCTGTAACTATTTGAGCATACATATTATAATTTGAAGAAAAATAGGGGGGTTAGGAGTCTAACGCAACAAATGACTACAAACAGGGAGGCAACACTTTGACAATAGACTCTATTTTGATTAAAACCAAACTTGATCTCATGTTCATCATCAGGTTCTCAACATTCTACATAGGTCAAACCATCAGAAAACCTAAATCACTATCCCCAAAGACAAAAAAAAAACTTCAAACATCCAGATCAGATTTAAAAACCTACCCCCTGAACTCGAATAGTCCCCAGATACTTCAGATCAAATAATAAGCTGGCCAAACATGTTTATTGAACAAATTCTAATTTAAAGCACTTAAAAGAGAGCTAAACTACCACTTTGGAGAATAAGTTGACATATACAGAATCATGGAAGGTAAAGCAGGACAAAACACTTCATTTCAATATTAAACATAGCTCGAGAACATGCCAATCAATTTTGAGACTCCTGCACTTATCTAAAGGCGATACCAACAGAAAATAACGGAGGACCTGATGCTTGAAGATAGAGTAAGGTAGGTATAGGCAGATAATAGTTTGACAACATTCCAGTGAACAGATTCGAGATGAGGAGTAATGAAAACACGAAATATACCCTGATTCATACAATTAAGCTTAAGACAAAGAATGAATAACATGACGTCGAACATTGATTATTAATGCAGATTCATAACAAACAGAAAATAAACTAAGACGAGTAGAACAGTTCAAGACTAATCATAATACAGCTTTGGAGGCCAAGAGAGTGAGAATAGTAGCAAATTAAGATTATGAAATCAGTCCAGAATGCACTTTCAATATTCACACATACATATTCAACAAGCGAAAGATCAAAATCTCGATCATACGAGGAACCCTTACCCTTACTAAAACTATCGGTCAACTAAGCAAACAAACAAAGCCAAAATGAGAAGAAGTGAGTAATATACCTTTTCCGATGAGCTGAGAGCAGCGATTTCCACCACCTCCGACGGAGCTACGATGAATTCCGGCAAAAAGCTCTGAAGAAAGCTTCAGAAAAGGCCCATTGGTGAGCATGTGAGGGGTTCAGTACAGAAATCAGATGAAACCGGGTCGAATTTGGGATCCATTCGAATGAATTTGGGCCTCATCCAACTTCCATTTAAATCGCCCAATACTCTTAACAATAATAAAATACCATACAGTCAAATCTCGTTATAGTGACATTGTTTGACTGAAAATTTCATAGATGTGTTATAAGGGAAAATTTTCAAAACAACAATATTTTATTTTTTAGTGGGACTCCTTAGCAACAGTTTTATTATTTATTAAAAATGTCATTATTTTAGTTTGTTAATGGATTAGTTATGCATTTATTTTATTTTGATTAATTTGAAAGAATACAAAAATTAATAACAAAAAAAGAGAAAATTATGGAACGAAAAAATTCAAAAAAGGTAAAAAAGGTTTTAAATACAAATCAGTTACCTTTTGAAACAATTGTAAATCTCCTTCTTTCTGTCGAGGATTTTTTTTCTTTTTTCTTAAGTACATCAATTTTTATTTTTTTAAAAATAATTTAGTTTGTCTTCCGAATCATTCATCTTATAACTTTCAAAGATTCTTCAAGTTGAATACGGCATAATTTTTGAAACGGAATTTTTTAAAATTGAGGACTATAAATTTGTCGCATCCAGTAAACAATCGAAAAACAATCAGGTATTTTTTTCTGATTCTTTTTCTTGTTTGGATGAGATATTCGCATATGTCGAGTATAATTGTTATTTTTTTTTTCTGATTAAATCAGTGAAATCTTTGTATGTATTGGAATTTATAGCTTTTTACGGATGTTCTGTAATATAGGGATACAAGCATAATAATTCTGGACAGCGTACAACTATGGAGTAAAAAACATCAACTAATTAGTGGTTGTATACAGATTTTTGTTGACTTGTAGTGATTGCTAGATACAATTAAGTATTGGATACAATTAAGTTGTATTCAAACTAAAATGTATTTATATTCTAGTTTGTTATATTATTATTATTTTACTGAAAATATTGTTTTCGAAAAACATAGAATAAGTTGTATTAAAAAAATTGTATTTATATTACAATATCCATTTTTGTTATTTTATTAGTATTTCACTTTAAAATTGTAGTAACTATTTTTCTAGCTCAGTTTGTATTCCAAAAATAATTATGTATTTCAATATCATTTTGTATTTCAAACGCAAAATGAATACAAATAAGTTTGTATCCTTTCTTAATTCATATTTATATATAATGATTAGATTATATTGGGTATAATCAGTAACATTTTTGTAATAAATAAAAGAAAAATATATTTGGCAGTTATGTAATACAATTTTGATCACTCGGATACAATTTTTAGTTTCACTATGAAAGTAAATATCAGTTTTAAGTTTTAATTTGAATGGTAAAGTGAGCACATAAAATGCAAAAGTTGTTGGTATGCAATTATGATGAAAACATAATAAATAAAAAGAAAGTTTCAATTTTGAAGAACACCGATTATATCGAAGTTCGAGTTGGGAATTCTTCTTCAAAAGTTGTTTGTCAACGAAATTTTAATAATTTGTATTTCATTTGGCATACTTATTAGAATGAATACAAACTAATAAAGAAATACAAATGTCATTATACAAACCCAAACATGAAAACATAATGAATACAAATACACATATCATACATATTGGAATGAATACAATTTAGGAAAGGATATAAAATTCTGAAAAAAATACGTTATGCTGTGAAAAAAATAAATGAATACAAATATGATTCTTCAAGAACTACAGATCAATTTGACATACAATTTAGCATCCATATTGGAATGAATCTCGTATTGTACATAGCCTTTGCCTCAACTGCAATAGCTGATTCAATCCAATGCCACAAAGTTCTATTGAAAGCAACTGCAGTAAGAAAAACTTGGGGGAAACTTGTGGCACCTTTAATGGGGCCATTGAAATTGATCCCAGATCCATTAGTGCCAATACCATGAAGAGATTCTGATCACCATTCATATGCTAGTAATCACGTCTTGGAGGAATTTCTGAAATATTAAAACGATCAGAAAAAAATTGTTTAAACGACTAAAAATCTGAAATACATAAATATTAGATGAATATGTAAACAAACTTGAATAAAAATCAAAAAAATTAACTGAAAATTCATAATATGTACAATTCTAAATAAAATCATAGACGATGATATTGAAAACAAATCAAAAGAAATCAAAATAACTAATCGATATTACCTTTACCAAATTCAAAATTTCTTGAATTAATCTCTAGATTTTGTTTACCAACCGATTAGTCCCTTGAATTAATCCACCAATTTTGTTGAAGAATCGAGCTTTGAATACCTTGTGTTTCAATGTGAGCAAAAAACTTGAAGAAAGAGAATCTTAGAACGTGAAAATTGGGGGAAAATAAAAACTTTAATTGAGAAACGTGAAAGGTGAGAAACGTGTAAGATGTGGGAGGATATTAATGGATAGTTTTGTATTTGTTTTTTATTTTTAATCTGTTATTAATTAGAATTTGATCCAATTATGGACTCTTTTGATTAATAAAAGGAAATATAAATAATAAAATGTGAATACAAATTATTTTTGAAAATATTGACATTTTATCATTTTAAATAAATATTTTAAAGTGTTGTTGTTTTGACTAAATATGTTAGGTATTATGACTATATAGCTAATTTTCCCATGTTATAATGAGGTATTGTCACATATGTATTTGTCATTGGACGTTTAGATTTTATTTAGGTATTGTTATAATGTCACATATGTATTTGTCATTGGACGTTTAAATTTTATTTAGGTGTTGTTATAATATATGATTGTTATAGAGAGTAATTTTATAAAGAGTGTACTGCTTAATGAATATGTTATTATTATAAAAAAAACATAATATATATATATATATATAATATGTCTTTTGACTTGGCTTCATCTGTTATTTATGCACTTTAACTTTGAGTGTACAGAAATAGACACTTAAAATTTTATAGTAAAAATTTACGAGATAAGAAAAAATATCTATATTTATTTAAGCAATATAGACAAAAAATTAAAGACTAGAAGCAAAAATTACCTTAGCGATATGTATATAGTCAAATCCTCTTCGAATAATTCGTCCAATTCAAGAATATATAGCTACAAATTATAATGTTCTAGAATTATTCGTAACGTTACAAAGTTTATTTAGATTTTTCAGTGATTTCATATAATTTTTTTCTCCAACAATTGATCCAAGGTTGAAGCATATGATTGATGTTGAATCTAAAAGATCTAAGCATAATGAATTCATGTACTAAAACAACGACCCATAATTTTATAAGCATAATGAATTCATGTACTAAAAAAATCATCAAATATCAAATCGGTGAAATTTAAATTCTAAATCCGTCTATAAAAATAATAAAGAAATGTTAGACGTATGTGTTTGTAACATTTCGTTAACGTTTAAACTTCTTTGTGTTTTTATTCTATGGTGTGGGTCGTAGGGGACCGTAAGATGAGGGTGAGTTGACAGTGGAAAAAAAGAAAATTAGATATTATATATTTTTTCGATTTCAGTTTATGTGATAATACTTTGCTTTAATCATTTAAAAATAATAATTTGCTAAACTTAGAAATCACTTAATGTAATTTATCTTGTGTTTTTAACGAGAAACTTTTATAGTAATGCAATAATGACAACAATAATAAATTTAGTGTAATCCTACATATGAGGTATGAAGGATAAAATATACGCAATCTTATTTTTATAAGGTAGAGAAGTTGTATCTGATTGACCATTTGCAACCTTCCTCCTTTACTCGAACTTGAGACAATTTAAACGAGCTCACACAAATGGAGTTACCTAGGGGTAAAATCTGCATATCATCTACCCTACTCAGACCTTAGCATCACCCTAGGTATATATGTTGTTGTCATTGGTCAATTAAAATGGAGTGAGAATAATACTTTCTTTTTCTGTTTGCTTTCTCTCGCTCAATTCGTTTTAATTTATTTATCTGATTTTGACTTTACATGAAGTTCAAGAAAGTAAAAGAAGATTTTTGAATCTTGTGACTTCATACTAGAGATACATACGTAGAATTTACCAAAATATCTTTTAATCTTGTGATCTTAAACATATTATGTAGAAAGTTGAAATTAAGTAATTGTCAAAAAAGAAAAGAGATTCAAATTCTTTTTTTAAATAGACTAAAAAATAAAATAAAATAAATAAATTGAACAGGATAAATATTTTTCATATATAAGTATAGTCAGACCTATGTATAACAATCCTCTTTTATAATAATTTAACTATAACAATCAGATTTTCTTTGAAATCAATTTTCTTATTATATATGTTATATTATATATTATCTCTAAGAACATTTTGTTATAACAATGAAAAATTAAAGTAATCAAATAAATAACATTATTATAAAAAAAAAAATTGACTATACATAGTAACTTTCTTACTGTAAAATGACTTCTGCAAACACCAAGAGCTACTGTTTATAGATGAAAAAAATAAATAAAATTCAGAATTATGATTCATATATAGCCATTCATGCCAGCCATGTACAGTGTAAAGTATCACTTTATGTTTTTTGTTAAAAGCCTAATTTGTTTTCTTTTGTAAAATATGGTCCCAAACCCTAATAGTTACTCTTTTTGCATATATATATATATACCCAACCTAAGCATCCACATATTTTTGTCAAGTTGATCATTGTACTCATTGATTTTTCTTACTCAAATAAGAAATTATATTATTTAACAATATAATATCAGAGTAAACATATATATTCTCACTCATTACGAATAAGAATCTATATATTAATATAAAGTAGGAACATAAGCCCACTGATGTGGCACCCTTTATAGGCCAGGAATCACATTTATATTTTTTTTTACTTTTTTCCTCTCATTTTCTATTTATCTAATTTAATTTAACTTAATATTTAACAGCTTATACGTCATTAAAGAAAAAAGTAATAGTTAATTAATGCAGCCCTTAATCCTCGCATGAAAAATTCCAAACGACATCCTATTAATTAAATTTCATTTATGCCTTATTACATCATAAATAATAGTAGGGAGCCAGAGTCATGGCATATCATCCACTACACCATCTGCAAATTTTGGACAATATTTTTCCTGCGTGCTTCTGACCAAAAGCACAAAAGAAACGGAAATATCTACTAGAGACATTCCTTTGTGAACAGTTGATAGGGATTAATTTGTGAGGAGGAAAATGTTTTTTAACCATTTGGGTATCTTCAATGTCATTACTGCTTTTTTTGCTTAATTGTGAAAAAAATTCTCAGGTACAGTTTTTAACATTTTCTTTGCATTTTTATTTTTATATAACCCTTATAGTACCAAAATTTTATAATTCATTTTCCTTTTTCTTTAGGTCGTTGATTTAATTTGTTTTGTTTTATGTTAAAGCAGGTTACACATTATTGATAAAAAAAAAAAGAAGCAAAAGCAGAAGAGTATCTAGCTATCGGCTAAGTACATGTTGATGTCGGTCAAGTGCGAATTGTGAGGGTGAAAAACTTGTAATTTTCAAGTAATTTATATATTAGTTCTTTTTGTTTTCTATAATTTGCCTTACGTTTTAACATACAACTCTTCGCCAATCTCTTTTATTATACAAACATTTGTTACACTTTCATTTTTGGTTGCCAAGTATTAATATTAAGTAGGAATAATATTGATCTTTTTTAACATTGTAATTCTATACTTCTGATACATAGAATGATAACATGGCTTCAAGCAGAATGCTTACTTTTGTGTGTGAGTATTTTTTATTTTGGTTATTTTATATTGTCTAATCTCTCTCAAAGTCTTAACATTTTGATTCTAATATTTCTCTATGGCTAACATTTCTATTTATCTTTATTTAATTGTGAGATTTTTGGCTGTTGTTTCAATAACTTCTCTCTTCAAATTTTATTTCAGTAAAAGCCTTTTAACTATTCTGATCATATTGTAAGACTTACTAAATCATTGCTATTACTACTATCATGCCTCTTCAACTACAAAAGTACCTAACCAAAACAAATGCCAAACGTTTTCTTGAAAAGGCAAAAGACACGCATAAGAGAATAATTTTTTTCGGAAGATAAAGCTATAGATAAAATGTCCTTTCATAATATGGATTAGAATAGCACTTGCACTTAATGCGATGCACAATATCTAAAGCCTACAAAGAAATAATTAAAAAGGTGCCCTTCTATTCAATGAGTTTTAGGTACTTTTGAAAATGTGAATAAAAATTTATCTATATCATTAACGAAATATATATGAAGTTCGAGTTTTGAAAGTTTTTTTTTTTTTTTTTTTATAAAAGCACTACATTTTTTTATAATGAACTTTCTACATTGTAAATTCGAATTATTCATAGAGATAATTTTAGTATGAATTAAATATAAATTAATTGATCAATAAATTTTGATATCAAATAGTTAGTAAAGAATAATGTCAATAAATTCTATCGGTAAATTTCATGTGTTTTTGCTTCACATATAAGAAATGAAAAAGTGTGTCGATAAGTATTCCTAACTATGTTCTTATTAGTGCATATCTTCACTTTCTTACTCACTCTTTCCACCTAATTTGGGTTCTTGAAGAGTTCGTTATAATCTTAATTTAGCAGTAGTTATAAGTTATAACAAGGGAATGATTATTGAATTGTCACTTTTATTATTGTACTGCCATTAATTTTAATACCACTCTTGTAACTATTCCGTCAATTTGTAGTATTCCATTTTTTCATCCTTACAAATATGTTTATTTATAAAGATAAGAAATTGTAGTTTAGTTTATTATTTGTTTCATCTTTATGTTGATCAATTGCAGCTAATGAAATAGATTGAAACCAAGGCAATTTCATGAAAGGGTTTTAATAGTACTCTCTTTAGGAAGATGAATGATTGTTCGTCTATTCACTTTATCAAACATTTCATTTAATATTTAAGAAATTAGATGAAAATTTCATCCATATGTGTAATGCTACTTAGAAGATTCTTTTAACGAGATTATTGAGTTTCTTTAAGGGACAAATAAGTCCATACATATAATTGAGATATTTAATAGGTTAAAAGAAGTATTACAATAAAACTAAAATAAGAGAAGTATAATATCGTAAATTTTAAGAGGCGAGTGTTATAAGTCAAATTCGAACCATTTAAAAAAGCCAAATTCAAAGAAAAGTGTATAAAATTATCCCCTTTTTCATTCATAGATCTATTATATTTATGCTAATTTGCATGTTAGTTCTACATTTTATGCATTTACGTTAGAGAATAACATAATTTTAGTGAAAGCAAACTTTAAGCTCATCCTTGCACCAATGAGTAAACCTTTGATTTATTTATCTACTATTAAATGTATATATTCCTTCATTTTTTCTTCTTTTTTTCTGTTAAATTTATTATTTTAATTTTTATTATCATGTCATAACTCTATAAAAGAACGCATTCAAATGGATACTAAATTCATAAATTTTCAATTATGACAACTCTAACACAAAATAATATATATATTAGATGGTGCTAAAGGATTCTCTTTTTTTTTTTTTT
>JAJOOO010080269.1:0-12559 GCA_029582685.1 Solanum piurae
ACAAGAACAATTTCTAAAGTTCTTCACTATGCAGACTTTAAAAAAACTTACGAACTATTAAAGCAATTATTAATTATAATCAACTTACAAAACAGTTGCTAGAACATTCTAATTTTAGTCAACTTATAGAACAATTAAAGCATTCTAATTCAAATCAACTTACTGAAGCATTCTAGTTACAGTGAACTTATTGAAACTATCTAATTACTATATTAATCTCACAAAATTGATGACAAACAAAAAGGATTGAAGCATTACAGTTAATTTACAATACAAACAACACTTTCCAGTGTGTGAAAAACTAGAGCAAGAAAAGAATTTGGAGCCAATACTACATTTCATCAGCAACAAACAGAAGCACATTACATGAAAAACTTTCTACTGAACAAGCAGTTAGCTAATAAATTTAATCTTAGAGGTTCTTGATGACTATGTAGTTGTTTTGATTTGATTTGGTTAATAATTTAATCTACTGAACAAGCAGTTGGCAAGAAACTTTATTTCAAAAAGACAATTTTTAAGAAAATCACATGACTTTCCTCTATAAGTACAACAATTCCTCTAGCAAATAAAATCAAAGAAAAAGTTAAAGTCTAGGATGCATTTTTCTAGAAAATAAAATCAACAAACAATTTAAAATTTAGAATGTATTCCTTCAGCAAGAACTAATCACAGAAACACCCACAACAACAGAATAAGAATTCTCCAAACTTTTCACTAATCTCTTTAAAAAAAGCTCTAACTCGAATAGTCTCAAGATAATGGCAACAATCTTCATCATAGTTAGATTGAGTAAACAAAATACCTCGGAACTTAAATATTGAGCTAAATCAAAGATAGAAATGAAAAGTGAGGCTTACTTCAAGCGAATATCAACCAGACCCTGATGATGATGTTATAACAGCAGGGGCCTGCAACATTTTAAGCACCCACTATTAGATTCAGTAAAGTAAATACCTCGGGACTTAATTCTTAAGCTAAAGCAGAGATAGAAATGAAGAGCAAGACTTACTTTGAGTGAATATCAACCAGATCTTGATGTTGAGGTTATGGCAGCAAATACCTATAACATTTAAACATTATAATTGTCTTGGTAATTACATCAGCAAATACCTGCAACATTTAAACAGTATATAATTTTATTTCTCAAGTTAAATTGGCGAATTAAGAACATGTAAAGGCCTCTTACCAGATGTTATTACAAACTTCACCCTGTTCACTTAATCAGGCAACACATTGATGAAATGCAAAGAGTTTTACTTCATTTAGCCTCTTCCATCATGAGGACTAGAGGTTCATTTAGTCGAGTTAGCTTGCACGTGTTAGAATATATTATTAACTGCGTGTTTAGTAAATCAGATAGCTCCCAAGCTTGTAAGCTTGTGGCACCATGAGAAAACAAAATAGCATCAATTTCTAAACACTTGGCAGAGAAGCAAGACACTGATGAACTTAAACTGAAAAGGCAATGATGTATTGATTTTCTGGCAGGTAACCAGAATTGATTTCAGACAATTCTACAACTGATAATGTCGGCTTCTAGGAGTCGTCAGCTTTAATTGAGGCTTATTTCAACATGAAACATTAGATTATCTAATGTCGTTTATAAATGCACTCTAAGATGTTCCTTATTTCAACAGAATATTGAGGCTTATTTTAGCACTTTGAGAAATCCTTTATTTCATTATAGTACATGTTATTGAAGCTTCACATCACTTATTTCAGCAACAACTCATTTTACCACATCTAGCCTAGACTTTATAGTGTATAAACTTATCATTCTCTCCTTGAACATAAAAATTTGATGATTATTAAATGTCTAATCTAATATTTTTGGTTTAGATAGAGAGGCTATTTTAATAAACTCTCGGAGGAAATAATTATTTTTCTTTCGAAGCTCCTTTAATAAATATTCATAACTGGCAAGAAAGAGTTTGAACCATAGTATCACTCCTTCAATTTACAACAAGAAAAAGCACCAGAAAGTCCACTCTTTCAAACAAATGCTTATTTAGCGGCACAGAGCATCAATATAAACCATAAAATAAGTCAAGTTTAATTGTAATTCGTGACATTACATTTAACCCAATCTTTAGCTCTGTCATAATAATTCATAGCAGAAAGCTGATCATTAGGAATAACAACCATAACTTCCAGATCACTACCAGCAAGAGCACTCATAGTACATTTCAAGTGAGAAAAACATAAAGAACCACTTTAGAATATCAATCGAAAAAACAAAAAGAAGTTGTATACCACACAAGTTCAAATGATCTAAAATCAGAATACCAAAATCAACAAGAAGCAACTTTTTAACACTAGATTCAATATTACACTAACATTATTTATCACCAAAAAATGAACCCAAACAAAAGTATAAACAGAAAATTTATATCAACACATTTTTCTGAAAAAAAGAAAGATATTGTGCTGGTGAGAAAAAGAGAGATACCTTTTACAGAGAGAATGAGTCGGTAGTGAGTAGTCACAACAATAAAAGTTACCTGCAGTAGAAAACTAAAACAAATCAGTGTGAAATCAATGTAAAATGCTTGTACCTAACCCTAGATGCTTGCTTGAACTTTAACACCTATTTTAAAAAAACTTTACTTCTAAAAAAACCTCTATTTTTCAGAAATTTCAAATTTCTAGAGAAATTACCAATCTTACTTCAAGCTAAACGAAATGGAAAGAGTTCATAGTTAAAATATCATATTTTCATAGCACCCAAACGACTAAAATCTCTATTTTTAGTGGTCGAGTGAAACGATTCCTAGTTAGGGTTCATATTTTGCAACTAGAAAACAATGGTATGTCGAGTTAATCTGATATCCTAATGCAGGAATCTGATCGAAATTCCTAGTGGGGTTCCTATTTTTCAGAGAGAAAGAGTTGAAAGTTGTCAAAATCAAAGTTGGCCTAGATGTTGAAATACTGCAAATTGGAGCTAGGGTTTTGATTTTATAACTAGTTCTTGATAAACCCATCTTGGGAAATTGATTCCCCTTGATATCTGAACCAACAAATCCATTTGGGGAAACTGAAGCTTTGAAATCGAAATGGAGTTTGAGCACTTACATTTCTAGATGGAGACTTGCTTCAGAGCTTCGAGATGGAGACTTGCTTCAGAGCTTCGAGTGTTACCAGCTTCGAGATGGAGTTTGAAATCGAAATGGAGTTTCAGAGATGGAGGCTTGGAGTTTCAGAGCTTCATCTCTGAAATGTTACGGGAGTGTGAGTGTGAATATTTTGTGCCCTAAGAATATATCACTTTAAAAAAATTGCAACGGAATTAGTGACGGATTATAACATCCGTCACTTTCAAATAAATATATATATTTAGAAAATATTACATTGACGGATATTTTCGTCACTATATAATATAAATTTTATAAAAAATATATATAAAAGTTTAGCGACCTTTTTCCGTCGCTAATTCCGTCGCCAAATATTAATTGAATTTGTTACCCTTATTTTGTTACTAAATTCGTAGGGAAAATTAGGCGCCAAAATTTCGCGCTAATAATCAACGACGAATTAAATATTCCGTTGCAAATCCGTTGCTATATTATAAATCAAAAAATCAATTGTTAATTTTGCAACAAAATGGTAATTCTGTCGCAAATCCGTCGTTATATAGTGACGGAATATAGTTCGTCGCTAAATGCTGATTTTTTAGTAGTGATTAGTCTATGCGAAAAGGATTCATCTAAAAAGTATGATCATTTTCTACCCATGATGGCTACATGGTTTATGGAGACTTGAGTTAATGTGAACTCGCATCCCCATATCGGTGCTCAATACTACTCCCAAAAATATAATATTAGCTCTTATGTTTAAAAACATACTTTTTCTGTGATTTGAGATTAATGCTCAAAAACTTAGCTCAAAGGCTATCTTGAAAATCTCAGTTTCCCTGCTTGCTTCATTTAGAAAGCTATTACTCTTTTCTGAAAACTAGCCCGAAGGCTCTTTGAAACTCTCAATTTCCGTTCTTATTTATGTGAAAATATTTTTAAATCTCTTTGAGAATACATAGTCCCCATATACTTCTTTGATGAAAAGAACTTCAACTTTACTTTTTACTGAACTCAAAACTTAAGTCTTAAAACAAAATTAAAACATTTGTGAAAGACTTTTTGAAAACCTTAAGAATTTATCTTAACTTGACTCTTGACTTCTCTTGACTTTGATCTTAACTGCTCTTGACTTGACTCTTAACTGATCTTGACTTGACTCTTAATTGATCCTTGAATTGAATTATGGATTCAAGGATTATGATTGGTGTTTGGAAAGATATCATATTGTTTAGGAATGATTCTAAATAGCTAAATATGAGGAAAGACCGAAAATCAAGATTTGAAGCGCGACGCGGAGGCATAATTAAATTTTGGTTCCAAAAATGTCTTTTGAGGCAGAACACGTCGTGTCAGCTCCGCGACGCAGAGCATAATTTTTCAATTCTGGGAACAAGTCGCGCGATGCATTCCCACACTCAAATTTCTTCTTCGTTTTCCAGCCCCAAATCACCAAACCTCAGTTATTTTTTCTCAAATTACCTTCAGATACAGATACCCAGCAATTGTGCCTAAGAACCTAATTCGAAACGACTCTATAATGCGATGTAACAAACTCATAAATTTCTCAATTCATCCCAATTCAAGAGAACAACATTCAAATTCAAGAATTCACGTCAAAAACATCAACTTTCAAACTCTTTTAGGACGAATTTCGCTGAACTAAACATGTTTAGCACGTGGGTGAATGAACCCAACGCTATGAGAGACTCACATACCTTGTAGGGTCAATTCCTTGGTGAATCTGCAACCAAAATCGATCGTTCTTGGCAAGTCTTACTTTTCCTCTTCTCCTTTCTCTTGCGCTCTTTCTCCGAAAGCCCTAACTCTATTTCTCAAAAGTGTAAACTGAACTAACTCAGTTTTGACCCCAATTATTTTATTAAAAATGAATTTAATTAATTGGGTAAGGAAAAGACCAAACTACCCTTCAAAAATCCGGATTGGGCATTTTCTTATTCGAACAACCCAACTTCCAAAGGGCATAACTCACTCGTACGAACTCGAAATCGCACAAACTTATCAGCGTTGGAAAGACCATTCCAAGAGCTTTCCAACCATATCTGGAATACACCTAACTCATCCTAATCTAGGAGTTATGGTCGTTTGAAGTTGACCAAAAACTCACTTTAACTTAATTTTTTTTTTCCAGATCTCCTTATACTTTCCAAAAATAACTATTTCAAATTCTTAGCTTCTTTCTAGCTATTTCGAATTGCGAGATGTTACATAAAGTGTTGTATCAATACTTAGGCTCATAGTGGTGGTTGTCGGTTAGAGAATCTCCCCCAGAAATTATATTATTTTCTTATATGAGTAAAGTTGAGTTTGTTATTGCATTTTCTTTAACGAACTAAGATGTTTTCAACTGTTTTATAAGCTTTATATACTGCATGTGCTTTATTGCTTTATATTTGAGTTAAGTTATTCAGAAGTTGAGAAGAGCCCAGGTAATTAGGGTTTCTTCAGATTCCTTTCAAGCCTATATCTTATTTTATCATTCCAACTCGCATACTCGTACATTCAATGTACGATGCCAGTTGACCTACATCTTATTATGATGCAGACGCAGGTAACCATGATCAGCATCCAACGCCTCGTTGATCCAGTTGAGCACTCAGAGTCTATTGGTAAGCCTCCTTGCATTCTGGAGGACTAGTCCTTTTAATTGCTTTCAGTATTAGATAGTTCTTTAGGATGTCGTGGACCTGACCCGACATCCATCTCAGTTGTTTTAGAGGCTTTATAGACAGTTAGTAGCCAGATGTCATTACATTATCATTTCATATGTAAAGACTTGAGTTGCCATTTTGGCCAAGTTGAATGTTGACTTTTAAACATTCTAAGTTATTTTACTAAGCTATTTGAGTAAGTTCATTTGATCATTGTAAAAATGCTTAGAGTCTTCCGCTGAGTCAGTAAGCCAGGCCAAGGGTTCGCTTGAGGCCAGCAATGGTCTTCGAGTGCCAGTCCCGCCCAGGGTATAGGCTCGGGGCGTGACAACTAATACCTTAAGTTTTTACAAATACTTGTATCCTTGATATATTAATACTTTAAATTTTATAAATAAAGATACTAATTTGAATTTGTACAATTAATACATTTTTCTTATTTAGTTCATTGTAATTAAAATTGTATCAGTGTATAAATAGAAAAATAAAAAACATAGACAATAATACAGCTAAAACAAGACATAAATTGTAGTCATTTTTTATAAATATCATACTTATAGCTATTGAACTTTAATAGCCCTATAAATATAGTCATTTTTGTAAGTTGCTCCACAGTAATATTATTAAAAACAATAATTTATCTTATTTAATGGCTCAGATAATTGAATGGAAAATAGATTTTAACACCTTAAAATTACTTTAATTAATATAAGTTTTTACTTCAACAAATTCTCACTTACCCGACCTAAATTAGGACCATTAGATTAATTTATCTATTTATGGTCTTCACATATGTAACCTGCACTAAAATACAAATAGCTTTTTGCGGCAATAATTATACATATTAATAAAAAATGATAATTATATATAGCCTATATCGGCATTAGTTTATCGTCATTTCATCCAATATCACTATAGGTTTCAGGGACATTTACAAAGTCAAAGTGTATTGTTAATTGCCTTTAAAAATACATATCCAGTGATAAATAAGTTATTATCAACTTACTATTAATTAATTATCTCTAAAAATCAATTTTAGCATAGGGTCATAGTATAGCTTGCCAAACTATGATTTAAAGACCATCACTGATTAAAAAAATTATCACGCCATGGCCCATGCATGTATTCACATCCATACGTACACATAAAAATAATATAAGATATATGAACAATAAACTTTGGTGTTATTTTTTGGGAAAACCCATAAGTACCTCCAACCTATGTCCGAAATCTCAGAGACACACTTATACTATATTAAGGTCTTATTACCCCCCCCCCCCCGAACTTATTTTATAAATAATTTTCTACCCCTTTTTGGCCTACGTGACACTATCTTCTGGGCCGGCGCGGGTTGACAATTTTTTCAAGCTATCTGGTTGATAGTGCCACGTAAGCCGAAAAAGGGTAGAAAATTATTTATAAAATAAGTTCGGGGGGGCGGGGAGGGGCGTAATAGGACCTTAGTATAATATAAGTGTGTCTCAGGAATTTCGGGCATAGATTGGAGGTACTTATGCATTTTCCCTATTTTTTTGAAAGATATTTTTATCCGTTGGGTTTGCTAGAGCTGCATTAGAATTAGCAGATCAAAAGAAAGGAAATCAATCAATCCAATATATATCATCAAATTATTCTAAAGAAAGTAGGACAGTCCTTATGTTTGCAAAAATATATATAAATAGTGAGGTATTTCATTAGTTAATAGCCTATCGGAAGCAGTAGGCCATTTTTCTAAAAGAAAAAATCTTTAGAGTAAAATAAAATTTCCAACTTCGCCATTGTGTCGAGCATGCTTTACATTTTGTTTATGCATATATAATGTCTAACAATTGAATGAAAAGAGATTCTTAACACATTTAGAATAGCTTACTTCATATAGGTATTTTACTTTTTCAAATTCTCACTTGCCAGCCCTAAATTAGGAGTTAGGACCATTAGAGATTACATTTACATATCTCTAATCAAGGTCTTCACATGTAGCCTCGCCAAATTTAGCTTTGACGACCACCACTAATATATTTATTTTTCTAACGCCATATATATATATATTTCTATTATATAGAAGAGCCATGAGAAAAAGCCAATGACATTTTAGTAATTTTAATAACATTTAAGGGAAAAATAATAATTATATAATTAATGGTCAAGATGAAAATCTAGAAGAATTCATACATGTCTAACTTTTGCTATGGGCTCATAAGGATATTATTGTAATTTTGTTAAAATGAAGAGTTTCTATTAGTTAACTTCTTACCAACAATAATAAATGCTAAGCTTGTTTTGACATGTTTTAGAAAGAAAATTTTGAACTAATTAAAATAAAATGTGTTTGAATAGTTATTATTTTGTTCCTAAAAATAATTTAAAGGATTACTGCGTAAACATATTTTTAATAATATGTTACATAATATGATCACTAAATCTGTATCTTGATTATTAAAATAGTCTTTAAAATGATGTATCAATATTTTTTAATTAATTTGAAGAAAATATCAAATTTCGTGACTAAAAGAATGAACAATGTCTGACTATCAAGAAATTAATAATTTGATAATGTATTCATCGAAAGATTAAAAATATAAAATTTTCATTTCTATATAGGATATTTTCTTAATATCAAACATGATAAACTATTTACAAGTGCAAATTTGACAAGGAAAAAGTTTAACATTCAAATTCTAAGGAATATTAAAATACAAACTAAAGAAAAATGAATAGTTAAAAAATAAAGAAGAACAACAAAAGAAAATGTCAATAGAAAAGGACTTTGTTGAGAAATAGAAGAAGAAAAAAATTAAAAAATAAATAAATTAGGGAAAAACAACCTGAAAAAAAGAACAAGTATATTTGTTATTTTGTGGGGGGTAAGATTTAGAGTTTTCTTTTACGTTATGATATTAAGAGTGTAGTATAATTTTTTTTTATTAATATAATTTAGAATATAACATTACGATAATTGTTATTGTATATAGAAATAAAGTTGCTTTCATGATTGTTTTTATTGTTGTAGAGTTAGAAATAAATTATGCTTTCAATATTTAGAATATAACATTACTAAAATTGTTATTGTATATAGAAATAAAGTTGCTTTCATGATTGTTTTTATTGTTGTGAAGTTAGAAATCCATTTTTTATTAGTACTTTCAATATTAAAATCAATCAAAATAAATAGAAGTATTTCTATTTATCGGAGAAAATAATAAAACGTATCACAAATTCATTGACAAAGCAAACTGCAAACACAGTATATACTTAAGAATAGAGATCTGAAAGACTTTGAATTGATGTTTATGAATTGGTTGGTCGATGATTCGTATTTTATCAGATGCAAAACTTATGGTGCAAATATTATAATAACATTGTGGAAAATAGATACCACTTACAAAAATATATGAAGATCGATGAATTTTTTCAAAGATATCAACATTTTATATATTCATCGAACACGAAATGTTTTAACTCATAATCTAACGCAATTCTCTATTTCCCATAGAACTTTTTAGAATTCAACTTTTTCAATTTGGGTTGTAAACGACACATTTATGACATTTGAACATTTGAAATAGAATATTAAGTAATATATTGAAGTTGTTTACTAAAGAAAAAAAATAGTATAAATCTCGTATCTTTGGAGGCTAATTACATCCTATCCCGAAAGTTTTCTCAATTACAAAAATCTTGAATTTTTCATTGCTTTTGAATACATTCCTTGGTTGTCCGATACAATGTAACATGGGAGGAATATATCCGAGAGGAGATAGGTATGTAACCGAAAGGGGTAGATGTATCTGATAGGGAATAAGGATATATCTGAGAGGGAATTATAGTATCTTAAATTGTGAATTTATGTAATTTTTTCAACAAAATATGGGAAATTATATTGGGCCCGTATTACGGGCCTTAAATTATCTAGGATATATATATATATAAACTAAAATATTAGTGATGTCTATTTTAAATTTCAACACATTTTTCGGGATCGTTCGGACTCTGATATTTTAAATTTCAACACATTTAAAATAGTTTACTTGATATAGGTATTTTACTTTTTCAAATTCTCATTTACCAGACCTAAATTAGGAGTTAGGACCATTGGAGATTACATTTACATATCTCTAATCAAGATCTTCACATGTAGCCTAGCCAAATTAAACTTTGAGGACCACCACTAATACATTTATTTTTCTAATGCCATATATATATATATATATATATATATATATATAAATATAAAGTGTCATTCATTGACTATTATTTTGTATTTAATTACCTCATATGTTTTAATTTGTCTATACTTTAATTGTAAGGTGATGTGATTGGTTTATTACCATTATCTCAATTACAAACAATTGTAATATCTCAAAAATGCTTTAGGTATTATTGAAGTATAATGTCGAACTGTCACAAGAATAATGACATTTTTTTATGGGAATATGATGGCTACTTATGAAATGTTCTTTTTTCATATGGCGAGAATGCGAGAACCCAAATTTATTCTTCTTTGCGAATGCTGAGGTCCTCTCTCAAACAAATAAAGGATCATTGGACTGATCGGCCTTTAAAATTCAACAATGATACCAATGACAACTTTAAGTTATGTGGTCCCAATCTTTAAGCTGATCATCTTCAACCTAACTCAGGATGTTAGGGAAATATTGCAAGTTATAACTCTTTCATTTAATATTATTTAGCCGTGGAACATATTATCTACGTATCATTTATTTAAATAATTTATATCAGGTTAGGGGTGGGTGGGGTAAGGTAAGGTAGGGGTGGATTAGTAAGTAGCACTATAAAAAGAGAGATTGAATAGAAAAAAGTATTATCATCTAGTACTTGAAAATCATCATCATGTCTTCAAAATTTTGTCTTGTTTTCCTCATATCATGATTATTGGAAACATCGCTCAGGGTATGGGTGGTCTAGTTATCGCAACAACTACGGGGGTGTTTAGTTTAGCAACAGTCACAACTCCTTCTAATACATAGCTCTTTGAGTTAATAAATAAATATTACCTATATATTACTCATATCATATGGAGTGAGAATATATAAAATGTCATCTCTTTATGTTAACTATTATATACTATCTAATATAATAAATGGTGAGACTGGATAATTAACTACTTCTTTTATTTTCATTTAACGTAAAACAAACTTCATATTTATTTGTGCCTTTTAAGTTTTTTAGTTCCTACTCTTACTAGATCACTATATTATTATGTCGAATACATATATACAAGAACTGCTCCGAAAATAAGACACGTGTATAATACATTACCAATATCTCAAAATATCATTGTTCACATATATAAGATTGTTCAACTTTAAGAAAACGTCAAATATCTTAATACTAAAATTGTATGAGAATTGTAGTAAAGATAGAAGAAAGTAGGTCGAGACTATCCTCGAGTGTGAAAGTAGACTAGCTACTTTCTATGAGAATAGGTTGTATATGTGCTGGCTATTAAAAGTATGGAAAAATTACAAGAATATTGAGTTTAAGACTTTAATTTACAATATAAAATATACTCTTTTATTTACAAAACTGAGTTTTTAATTACAAAGATAGCACTTTTTAAAACACTACACGTTTTTTTTGTTTTTTTTAAAAATTAGTTTGCTTATTTTTTGGGACTCATAACAAGATCCTTTTTTCTCTTTCCATTATTCATCTCAATCTCAAGAATATTCTTCTCTTAATGGGCTATGTTTCTCTCTTAATTACTCTCTCATCTCCTTCATTGTCAGTATCTAGGTAAAGCCTCCATTCTTGATAATATTTTTGGTTCTTTTCTATTCTTGTTTTTTTTTTTAAAAAAAAAATCACCTCTAATTCAAGAACAAAAATTGTTTTTGTGAATTTTTTTACTATGAAACTATTATTCGAAGAAGATCCGCATGATTATAGTGAATATGATTTGTATCATATGGTCTATAAATTATTGGAATAATTTTTAAACACAATTTTTTTTTAGTTTATACACTTTGGTGGTCGATTTGGTACAATAATTATTGATGATATGTTATTTTAAATAGTGTGTAACACCCCGAATATTTCTAAATTAAGACTTGAAGCATTCTTCATTTGAGTATAAAGTTGTACCGAGTGATTCTTAATTGTTCATAGGTGTTAAGGTCATTTCTTTAGTGTTATAATGGATTTGGATATGACTTAAGGTCACAAGAACACCCTAGCACAAATTTGAGTTGAAAGCTTCATTTCTAATTAAGTTTTGACATAAGATTCTACTTAGGTCAACTTCAAACAATCATATCTACCATATCATAATTAATTAGGTAGCCTATGACATACCAAATTAACGGGCTTTGAATCCTCTTTCCAACACCACCAAGTTTGCCTCATTTTATGGTCGGAGTAAAAAGTTATGACCGTTTTACCAAAGACCGTTTCTGTTGGAAGGATGACCGACTGGCATTATTCTTCTGCTTCCCGAACTCATTCCATGTCTTAGCTCTCTTGTTCTTGAACTCTTCTCTATCCCTCAACTTCTCTTCCTCTGTAACATCTCACAATTTGAAATAACTAGGAAGAAGCTTATAATTTGAAATGTAATGACCCTCCAGGTCATTTTTAAATTAAAACATTCATTCCCTCGTTTAGAGTATTCCTGTAGCGACCCCAAGTCATTTATGACTTGCTGGCACTGATTGTTCGGTCGTCTGGTCGTTCATTTGGGTTTTAGGCCCGTTTCCCTGTTTTGGAGATTTTATAACTTGAAAAGTTGACTTTGGTCAACCTTCTTGGAAGTCGTGCTCAGATGAAAATTCTGACAGCTAGTTTAGCTTC
>JAJOOO010080271.1:0-10741 GCA_029582685.1 Solanum piurae
CATTAAATATATTTTCCCATATGATTCTTCTTAATTCAATTATCTCTATACCTTTAAGTATATATAGGATCAAAGTTTCATATTTTTTTATTATTTCAGCATGCATGTATGTAGTCATGTTCGTTGTTATGCAGGTTTTCTATTTTCAATTATTCCTTCCTATCAGATTCATAATTGATTAAATTCATATTAGATCATTATGAACTAGATTATTTGTTTATCATGTTTTCCTGTTACTACTAGCATCGTACTTTAGCGGATACTTTCTTATTATCAGCGCCTCAACTTTGTTTACTCCCCTAACGACTTTCCTTGCCTACCGGGTTCAACATTAGGATTGCATAGTATAGAAGTTTTCTCCCTATTTCCACTGTGCTAATAAACTAAAAATCATGATTCAAATAATCGACTGAGCGACATCGGTTGTGGCTTGTGCGCATCGTCCAGGCGACGTCGGCCAACGGCAGGCAGCATCAGCCAAGGCCCGCAGGCATCTGACGTGGCATGTGCACATCGGCCAGGCAACGTCGAACAACGGAAGGCAACATCAGCCAAGGCCTGCACGCATCAGTCGTGGCGTGTGCGCATAGGCAGGGCAACATCAGTTGTCGCCTGTACACATCGGCCTTGCAACGTCGGCCAACGGTAGGCAACATCAGCCAAGGCCTGCACGCATCTGCCGTGGCAGGTTCTTATCGGTTGGGTGACAATGGCCGTAACCTGCGCGCATCAGCCAGGCGACCTCGTCCAACATCAAGTAGCATCAGCCAAGAACTGCACACATCTGACGTGGCATGTGCTTATCGGGACTAGGACATCCTTGCAATTGATTATGAAGACTTTGGGGACTTATGAAGCTGTTTCTGATCAGCTTATTAATAAATCTAAAAGTCACTTCATGATCCCTTCTAACACCCCACCTGATATTATCTCTCTAATTCAAGAAATCACTGGTTTTTCTCAAAAATCTAGTCCCATCTCCTATTTGGGATGCCCTTTGTATATAGGGGGTCAGGGGATTATCTATTATTCTTAGTTAGTGGAGAAAGTGGTGAAGAAAATAAGTGGATGAAATTCTAGAATCGCTTTGGGGCCAAAGTCACTCTAGTTAAACATGTCCTACAATCTATACCTATTCACACCATGGTAGCTATATCTCCCCCTAAAACCACTCTTCACTATATTAAGAAGGTGACTGCTGACTTCTTTTGGGGGCTGGAAAAAGACAGAAAGAAATACCATTGGGCCTCATGGGAAACTCTCAGCTTTCCCTATGATGAAGGGGCCATTGGGGTAAGAAACCTTGAAGATGTTTGTACTTCAATGCAATACAAACAGTGGTGGAACTTTAGAGACAACATTTCTCTATGGTGTCAATTCTTGAGAGCAAAATATTGTCAAAGATCTAATCCGATGGCAAAGAAATGGGACACGGGACAATCTTTTGTCTGGAAGTACATGATGAAAAATAAGACCAGTATTGAACCCCACATCACATGGAGGATCAATTCTGGAACCTGCCTATTTTGGTGGGATAATTGGTTGGGAGATGGACACTTAGCTCATCACTGTGATGATATCACTAGTCTTAATAACACCACAGTATCTCAATTTTTGTTGAATGGACAATGGAATGAGACAATGATCAGACAAAGAGTTCCTCCTCCCCTAGTTCCCAAAATTTTGAGCACCAACCTGCATCTGCAAGAGGGAGTCCCTGATGAAGCAGTATGGACGGCCAATGATAGTGGTGTTTTCTCATGTTCCTCAACATGGAATTTAATCAGAAAGAAGAAGGGCAAAAGCATCATCAATACATGGCTTTGGCACAAATACATTCCCTTCAAGATGTCCTTTTTCCTTTGGAGGGCAATTAGGAGCAAACTCCCAACAAATGAGAGGATCATCAACTTTGGAGCTGAACCTGTCAACTGTTCATGCTGCAGCAGGCCTGGACTAGATGATATTGACCATAATTTAGTTAATGGTAATTTTGCTAGCTTCATATGGAATTTTTTTGCAGCAAGTGTTGGTATCTCCCACAATCAGAACACTCTGAAAAACCTAATGACAACCTGGTGGGGAACAGAACATAAAAATGCAGTACAGAAACTGTTTCTGCATTCCTTGCCTATTATAACCTGTTGGAATCTTTGGAAAAACAGATGTTCAGCTAAGTATGGAGGTAAAAAATCTAGTACCATCACAGTTAAATTCCTTATCCAGAAGGACATCATAATGCTTCTCCATATTGCCTTTCCATATTTGCAATGGCCTGAGGCCTGGCAAGACTTGATCAATTATATTGAGGCATGCAAACATGAGATTAGGATCATTCAGGTTATTTGGGAAACTCCTCCCACCAATATTTTTAAACTCAATACGGATGGTAGTGCAATGAACAACCCGGGCAAAATTAGGGGCGGAGGAATTTTGAGGGATCATCAAGGCAACATGATTTATGCTTTCAGCATCCCCCTTGGAATTGGTTCAAATAATTTAGCAGAGACACTGGCAGCTCAGCAGGGCATCTACTGGTGTATTCAACATGGTTTTAAGAATCTCATCCTAGAAGTTGACTCAGAGCTGCTGGCTAACTGGATCAGCTACAAATCCAAACCTCCCTAGCAGATTCAACAGCATATCAGGGAACTGAGCAGACTCATCAGACAACTAGAATTTTTTGAGTGCAGACACATCTTCAAGGAAGCTAACAGTACAGCAGATTTCCTTGCAAAGGGAAGCCACAACTCAGACATTAACAGGCAATACTACACTCATCATCAGCTCCCTATAGTTGCTAAAGGTAGCAACCTGCTAGATAGGATGGGAGTATCCAATTTCAGAAGGAAGAAAATAAAGAGAATCAAGCAGCCTCCTTGAGTTTCTTGATAAACTTTAGATTAGGTTTTTATTTTATTCTTCTCCATGTAAGGGGAGAGTCTCCCTAGTTTATTGCTTACTAGTTATGATGTACGGAGAGGAGTCCTCTCTTCTAGGCGCATAGTTAGTAGGTTCCTTTTATAGTACGGGGATGAGTCGACTAGCCTTAGTAGGAAGGTTGACTCATGTACCACCTTAGGTTCGGAGGTAAGGTTTATGTTCCCCTCCTTGTATTTTTGTTTTTGTTTTTGTTATTACTGTTAAGGCCTGGGGGTGTTGCTAAGCTCCTGACCCTCCCAAGGGTCGTTCAAATAAAAAAATAAAAAAATAAAAAATAAAAAAAGGCTAAAAAGTAAAACCTAGCCCTAAACCATTAATCCTAAACACTAACCCTAAACCCTAAACCCTAAACCCTAAACCATGAACCCTAAATCCTAAATCCTAAATTTAAAATCCTAAACCCTAAACCCTAAACCATGAACCCTAAATCCCAAACTCTAATCCTTAAACCCAAACCCTAAACCCAAAACTCTAAACCCTAAACCCTAAACCCTAAACCCTACACCTTAAACCCTAAACCATAAACCATAAACCATAAACCATAAACCATTAACCCTAAATCCAAAACCCTAAACCTTAAACCCTAAACACTAAACACTAAACACTAAACTCTAAACCCTAAACCCTAAACTATAAACCTTATATCTTAAACTCAAAACCCTAAACCCTAACCCTAACCCTAAACCCTAAATCCTAAACCCTAAATCCTAAACACTAAACCCAAAACCATAAACCATAAACCCAACCCTCAACCCTAAATCCTAAACACGAAACCTGAAACACTAAATCCAAAACCCTAAACCCTAAACCCTAACCTTAACCCTAAACCCAAAATCCTAGAATCTAAAGCCTAAAGCCTAAACTCTAAACCCTAAACACTTAAACCCTAAACCCTAAACCCAAATTCCCAAACCCTAAATCGTAAAGCCTAAACCTAAACCCTAAACCCTCAAGCTATTTATGCTAAGGCCTGGTGGCGTTGCTAATCACCAGACCCCCCAAGAGTCGTTAAAAAAAAAAAAAAAAAAAAAAAAGGCGTTAAGCCTAACCCTAAACCATTATTCCTAACCCCTAAACCTAAACCCTAAACTGTAAACCCTAAACTCTAAATACTAAACTCTAAACTCTAAACCCAAAACCTTAAACCCTAAACCCTAACCCTAAACCCTAAGCCCAAAACCCAAAACCCTAGATCCAAACCTCTAAATTCTAGACCTTAAACCCTATCCCTAACCCTAAGCCATTAATCTATAAACCCAAAACCCTAAACCCTAAACCCTAAACCATTAAACCCTAAACCCTAACACCTAAATCCTACACCCCAAACCTTAAACCCTAAACTCTAAACCCTAAACCCTAAACCCTAAGCCCAAAACCCAAAACCCTAAACCCTAAACCCAAAACCTTAAATTCTAAAGCATAAACCCTAAACCCTAAATTCTAAACTCTAAACCCTAAACCCTAAACCCTAAACCCTAAACGCTAAATGCTAATCCCTAAAACATAAACCCTGAGCCCTGAACCCTAAACACTAAACCCTAAACTTTAAACCCTAATCCCTATTGCTAAACCCTAAACCCTAAAAATTAAACCCTAAACCCTAGCCCTAATCCATTAATCCTAAAACATAAACCTAAAACATAAACCATGAACCCTAAACCCTAAATCCTAAACTCAAAACCCTAAAACCTAAATCCTAAAGCTTAAACTCTAACCCCAAATCATAAATCCTAAATCCTAAACCCTAAACCCTAAATCCTCAAACCTAAACTCAAAACCCTAATCCTTAAACCCTAACCTTAAACCCTAACCTTAAACCCTAAATCGAAAGCCCTAAAGTCTAAACCCTAAATCCTAAATCCTAAACCCTAAACCCTGAATGCTAAACCCTAAACCCTAAACCCAAACCCTAAATCTTAAATCCTAAACCCTAAATCCTAACCCCAAAATCTGAAACCCTAAATCCTAAACCTTAAACCTAAAATGCTAAAACCTAAACCCTAAATCCTAAACCCTAAACCCTAAACCCTAAACCCTAAACCCTAAACCCTAAACTCTACACCCTAAAACCTAAACCCTAAACCCTAAACCCTAAAAGGTTAAACCTAGCCCTAAACCATTAATCCTAACCACTAACCCTAAACCCTAAACCCTAAATCCTAAATTCAAAACCCTAAACCCTAAACCCTGAACCCTAAATCCCAAACTCTAGTCCCTAAACCCAAAACTCTAAACCCTAAAACCTAAACCCTTAACCCTAAACCCTACACCATAAACCATAAACCATAAACCATTAACCCTAAATCTTAAACCCTAAACCCTAAACACTAAACCCTAAACTCTAAACCCTAAACCCTAAACCCTAAACCTTATATCTTAAACTCAAAACCCTAAACCCTAAACCCTAAACCCTAACCCTAAACCCTAAATCCTAAACCCTAAATCCTAAACCCTAAATACTAAACACTAAACCCAAAACCATAAACCATAAACCCAACCCTCAACCCTAAATACTAAACCCAAAACCTGAAACCCTAAATCCAAAACCCTAAACTGTAAACCCTAAACCCAAAATCCTAGACCCTAAACCCTAAACCCTAAACTCTAAACCCAAAACCCTTAAACCCTAAACCCTAAACTCTAAACCCTAAACCGTAAACCGTAAACCCTAAACCCTAAATTCCCAAACCCTAAATTGTAAAGACTAACCCTAAACCCTAAACCCTAAACCCTCAAGCTATTTATGCTAAGGCCTGGTGGCATTGCTAATCACTTGACCCCCCAAGCGTCGTTAAAAAAAAAAATATATTAAAAAAGTCGTCAAGCCTAACCCTAAACCATTATTCCTAAACCCTAAACCTAAACCCTAAACTGTAAACCCTAAACTCTAAATACTAAACTCTAAACCCTGAACCCAAAACCTTAAACCCTAAACCCTAAACCCTAACTCTAAACCCTAAACCCAAAACTTGAAACCCTAAATCCTAAACCCTAAACCTAAAATGCAAATCCCTAAACCCTAAACCCTAAACCTAAACCCTAAACCCTAAACACTAAACCCTATACCTTAAACACTAAACCCTAAACCCTAAACCCTAAACCCTAAACCCTAAACCCTAAACCCTAAAAGTAAAACCCAGCCCTAAACTATTAATCCTGAACATTAACCCTAAACCCTAAACCATCAACCCTAAACCCTAAACCCTAAATTCAAAACCCTACACCGTAAACCCTACACCGTAAACCCTAAACCCTAAACCCTAAACCCTAAACCCTAAACCCTAAACCCTAAACCCAAACCCTAAACCCTAAATCCTAAACTTCAAACCCTAAACCCTAAACTTGAAACCATAAATCCTTAACCTCAAACCCTAAACCCTAAGGTCTAAACCCTAAATCCTTAACCTTAAACCCTAAACACTAAACCCTTAACCTTGAAACCTAAACTCTTCACACTAAATCCCAAACTCTAATCCCTAAAACTCTAAACCCTAAACCCTAAACCCTAAACCCTAAACCCTAAACCATAACCCTTAAACCCTAAACCCTTAATCCTAAATCCTAAATCCTAAATGCTAAACCCTAAACCCTAACCCTAAACCCTGAATTCTAAACCCTAAATCCTTAACACTAAACCTTAAACCATAAACCCTAAACCATAAACCTTAAACCCTAAATCCTAAATCCTAAACTCTAAACCCTAAACCCTAACCCTAAACCCAAAACCCTAAACCCTAAACCTTAACATTAAACCCTAAATTCTAAAACCAAAATTATAAACCCTAAACCCTAAACATTAAATCCTAAACTTAAAAGCCTAAACCCTAAACCATTAATCCTAAACCCTAAACCTAAACCCTAAACCATGAATCCTAAACCCTAAATCCTAAATTCAAAACCCTAAGCCCTAAACCCTAAACCCAAACCCTAAACCCTAAATCCTAAAACCTAAATCCAAAACCCTAAATCCTAAATTTCAAACCATAAACCCTAAACCTTAAACCATAACTCTTAAACCCTAAACCCTAAATCCTAAACCCTAAACCCTAAACCCTAGACCCTAAACCTTAACCCTCAACCCTGAATTCTAAACCCTAAATCCTAAACACTAAACCCTAAACCCTAAACTCTAAATCATAACTCCTAAACCCTAAACCCAAACCCTAGACCCTAAACCTTAAATCATAAATCCTAAGCCCTAAACCCTAAACCCTAAACCCTAAACTCTAAACCCTAAACCCTAAACCCTTAGCCCTAAACCCTAAACCATAAACCCTAAACCCTAAACCCTAAACTCTAAACCCTAAACCCTAAACCCTAAATCCTAAACTCTAAACAGCCTCTCCATTTCCCAATTTTTTTCTCTCTCTAAAAACTCTCTCTAGCAATTTTCTCTCAGCTAGGCAATTTTGGGCCAGTTCCGCCGGAATGCCCACACAGCCGCCGGACGGTCCCCTAAGGCCATCGGACCTAACGGAGAAGATGTGCCAAGGTAATAGCTACAAAACCCACCAAGATTCGCCATCTAATTCATCATACAACTCTTCAAATCTGTGAAAAAATGAGGCGATCTGTGTTGCGATTTTGGAGAGAGAAATAGACGGAACTCGAGAAATTAATTCCCATGGTCAAACGAAGAAGATTCGAGCGAATGTGGAAGTGGATATTGATTCACCTATACAAAATCTAATCCCAGTTCAAATTTCGATGGATTCTACCGTGGCAATCGTGAGATCTCAAACTGAGAATTTTTCGAAAATCGCTAATGCAGCGCCTCAAGTGCGCACTAAAATTCGAACAGAATTTGAACAAGGTAAGGATGATTCGATAACTGGGGATTCTTCCCCTCACCTAGAAGAACATCTCACAGCAATTTCCAGCAATTTGGACCGGCAAATCGTGATGGAGATGAATTCCGGTGAAGCTGCCGGAGTTCAGGTGAATTCTAAGTACAATATAGAATCTCCTCGAATTTTTACAGGAGTGAATGAAGGTATGGAGGGGAGAAACATGTCTTCTCCGATGATGAACAACAACTCAATGACAAAAGATTCCGATCAACTCCATGAAAGAATGAATTTGAAGAACAAAGGCAAAGAACACCAAGAACCAAGCAGGACCAACGAACAAGGCAACAACAAACTTATGCCACCAGTGCAAAGATAACACGATCAATCAAAGGCGGATACTTCATCCAAATTTTCATTTGGAGTACAAGCCAATCAAATTATGCTCACACCTGATCCAATTCAACAACATAAGGATGGACAACAAAGGGACAATGAGGAGCAACACCAAAGGACTGATCGCAGACAAGTCATACCATCAGGTAACTCTGTTACTCCTAGCTCTAGTCAATTCGTTAATGCTAAGAATGATGCTCATTTGCAAACTTATGCAAATGAGCATGGTAGAAATATGGATAAAAAGGTGATGCAGGAACCAACCTAGAATCCTAAGGAGAATCATGATCATGTAAAACAGGACAAAAAATAGGGCACTAATACCAATGCTAAGCAAAACACTTATGTTGTCAATCCCAACTTTCCCTAAATTTCTAGCAATTTTGAGAAGCAAAACCAACCTCCCAATAGGATCAAACCTAGAGGTCAAAATGCTAATGCCCATAAGGGCAACAACCCCCAAAGCTTTCAGAACCACCAGAACAACGCCAAGAAAGAGCAAATTCTTGAAGCTGCACCCTTTACTATTATACAAACTTTTGCAGCAAAACTCAAACAAAACCAAAATCAGAAAGTGGATTGTTTAAACCTGGCAGCCCATGAATTTACTACCAGACAGGGTCTACCAGCAGTTATATTCAAGAAGGAGGATTTCAATCACAAACTGATAATTGATTGTAAATTTACCTTAATTGGGAAATTTACCAACACTATGCCTAAGATTGAGTTAATAAGGAAAAATTTCATCCTCCAAACTCAACTATCTGGAGGTGTGAAAATTTCTCATTTCAACTCTAGACATGTCTACATTGACCTCGATAATGATCAGGATTATATAAGTGTGTGGACTAAACAGAAGATGACTATTGAGGGGCAACTCATGAGGATACAAACTTGGACTCCTACTTTCAGACCTGAGATGGAAACACCTATAGTCCCATTATGGATAGTTCTACTTGAACTCCCTTGGCATTGTTACAAAAAAGAATTTGTTTCTATTCTATTGGCACCAATTGGGAAAGTGTTATACTTAGAGTTTCCAACAACTCAGAAGACTAGAGGTAGTGTGGCCAGGGTAAAGGTCCAAATCGATCTAACCAAGTCATGACCTCCTCATGATTGGATGGGCATTTATGAAGATGATTATAACATAGGAAGATGGTAGCAGATCCAATATGAAGGTGTCCTAGATTACTGCATGTATTGTAGACATCAAGGACATCATGAAAATGAATGCAACATTAAAAGAAGAGATGAGGAACAAAAGAGAAGGAGAGAAGCTGAAAACGAGAACAAAATCAAATCCAAACCTGAGCAAGGACAAGACAGTAGAAATGAAAAAGATACTCAGAACAACAGGGAATGAAGCAACAATACAAAGGGCACAGGCCACCATCACCATACATGACATCCTAACACTCAACAGGAAGAGCAGTGGCAGATAACAAGAAGGAAACACAACAAGGCCATTCACAATATTAAGGACAGACCTACCTCATCTCAGGAAAAGGCAACATCCACCACACAACAGCAACGTCAAGGTAAGTGTAACGACCCGAGAGCACTCCTAAGTCGTAACATGCGTACTCGACCTCTCAGAGGTCTAATACAAGCCTCTTAGCATTCATTCATCGCATTCAGTAATAAAACCGTAAGGAATTGAAACACTTTTTAAAACAAATTCATAATACTCATAAAATCATTCAAATGAACGAAGTAGAATTTCTAAGTCTCATGTACCATCTTAGACACGAATAGAACATCTTAGGGACACAACCCTTTACAACAAAATATAAGTCTTATACAATGTCTAAGTGGAAATACTAGAAACGTAAAAACTATGTCCTCGAATATGTGAGGACATACCAAGCTTTTTGAGAAGAGTCAATATCCCAAGCTTCCTCAGAAGATCTCCTCACTTTCCACCACCTACACTTGTAACAGTAGAGAAATATGGAATTAGTACAATAAGTACTAAGTATGATGACCATGCAAGAAAACATGCACAACGGACATTTACAAGGAATGTATGCTCTTAAGACCCTCTTTAACAAACCTTTACAACCACAAGCATGAATCCACATTTCAAGTCACCATTCACAAAAAATACCATATTCACATCAATTACAACTCAATTAACACAGGTGTACAATATTTAAACAAGATAGCAAAGTAATTTCTTTATTACCATTTAAGCCTTTATCTCAAGTCACCCTAAGCCACACTTAAGTGAATAACGAAGTGACCGCCCATACAACCTCTTCATATACACCAAAGTGTTCCTAAGAGTTACCATAGACAAGGGTTTTATCATTACATTATAACATACTAAGTCAACATTCTTTATAAACCAATTAAGAGACACACAAGCATATAGGGGACAATCACATAATAGCCCTAAGGCTTAGGGAACTCACTTTAGTATCTTCTAAGCCTACTCGTGCCATGTGTAGATAGCATACCGTACTACTACCTACACATTGTAGAACGTATCCAATACTATAGTGCACATCCCATATGATGGAAATAGGCCTTAACCGACATAGAACACACTAGCAAGGTATGGAATCCGGAGTCTATCCTACTCCGTGGAGGTTGTTCTACTTGCCAAGGGT
>JAJOOO010080272.1:0-14652 GCA_029582685.1 Solanum piurae
AAAAAAAATAGTATTAATGTATCCAATTATACTTGTATTGTCTAATTAACCTTTCAAATTCGATAGATTACTTATATATCCAAATATACTTGTATTCACAAATCACCATTTCAACTTGTGTTAATATTAGAATACAAGTATATATGTATATAACTATTCTACTATATACAAATTTGACAATCACACAAACTTCAATCTCTTTTTGCTCGTGTTCTTCTTGTACTATTTTTTTTATAACTATAGCCATTGTAATGTAGAAACAAATAATTCTTCAATCGAAAGCCTATAAAAATAGATGCAATATATATGTATACAAATATGATCTTCATAAAAACGAGGAGAAAATCAATTAAGTGATATCTGATGAATTCAAATTACAAAATTGCTCTTAGAAGTTAGAATCATCAAAAAGATCTTAAATTGGAAGAAATTTGGGAGAAAAATATAGAAATTTTGTGATATAGGAAGATTGATGAAAGAGAAAGTATTAATGAGGGTAAACATGGAGAACCAATCACATAAAACATGCCTAGACATAATCAATTAGGTGTGTAATAATAATTTTCCTATTTAATATTAATAACTTTTCTGATTATTTATATATAATTAACTTTGCTATTTATTTTGTAGTTATATCCATATAACATAAAAAAATTAAATTGTAGCTATTTATTTTAAATGTATATTAATGTTTGCCATATTTTGTAGTTTTTCCATTATTAAGTGCGGGTAAGTTTTACCTCTAACCAACCAATAAGGATTTTGGATGAAGTGGTAGTATTTTTGTCATTTTTAGTCAGAGATTTTGAATTTGAGTTATGAATATGATATCGCTTTTATTTGGGAGCACTTACCTCTTAATATGAGATTTTTTTACAAGAAACCTGATTTAGTTAAACTTCAATTTTAGTTTAGGATATCGAGTAAAAAATAGAAAATGAGGGACAATTTTGCCCTTTGCATTTTTAAAATCAAGGTTTGTTAGTGTTAACGAGTAACGACACTACTAGAAAAATAAGGAATTAGCGACAAGCAAAATGTTGTAGTTAAACAACAAATATTTTATGTTAATCTCATTTAGCTATGAATTATTTAAAAAGTCAATTAGCTAAGAGTTTTTTTCTTTTTTTTTGCAATAGATTAGTTAATAATTACCGATAAGTTTTGAAACTAATTTCACATTTTCTAGTAGTGCGGCATGGACTTCTATTGTATCAAATCATATAGAGTAATAATTCTATTTTCTAATGTTGATGTCAAATTTTAACCACTATCGCTATTTGCTTTATTATTTCCCCCCATTAGAGAAAAAAAGATTGCATCATAATTGATTTTTTGACATAAAGTGAGAGCACAAATCACGTTTTGTCAAAATTGTATTGTCATAATTAAACACCCTTTTTGGAAGATTTAATGGAGTGATAAGCAATATATAATTTATACAACAACTCCATGAAAAGTAGTGCAACATTTCTAGATTAGTCATTGCACGTATTATAAAGGCTATAGTGGAAATATAATTAGATATTTTATTTACCCGACACTAGATAATAAGCATTAAGATTGTATTTTTTAACTAAATAGTATACTTTGGAGTTTTAAATATGAAATTGTATTTATTAAAGAGCACTTACTTCTCATTATTGAACTTCTCAATACGAGCTCAAGTTTAATCGAATTTCAAATAAGTTATCGAATATCAAATGAAATTATTATATGGAAGTCATAATTTGATATTCGCTTATATAAAGCGGTTGGAACTTAGAATGCACGCTCCTAGTTGTATCTATGTTCGTTAAGGATGGACATAATATAGGAGATATTAAATTATTATATTGCAATTTTAGTAATATGTTATTTGGTATGTGTTTTAAATTTTATAATATTTTATATTTATAAGTAAATATAGAAATATCATAATATTAAATATCATACTGAAGTATACAGTTATTATATAACTCATGTATGTATTATTATAATACTAATCAATGACGTTGGAAATTTGACTACTTTATCTTAATTGAATTTTTTTTTTTGTGTAATTCATTAAAAACCAAACTGATTGTACTTTCTTTTGAATATTTCAATACGTGTTATGTGTTAGCATGTATAAATATTTCTTTAAAATTCGAAGTCATAATTCTCTGGCCTTTTCTTTTATAAAAATATATGTATGTTGAAGTCGAAAAGGTTATTGTGATTACTGATTCATTGTACCGCAAATATTTCTACTAAACTTAAACATACCAAACGATATCGAATAAATCCAGTATACAATGATATATTATTTTTAAGAATTAAAATCAAAATTATGGAACCAAAATTTTAAATAACGTACCAACCGTGCAAACACAGCTGATGTGGCACGTTTGGGTTCAAGTAAGTGGGTACTTTTGTCAACTTCACTCATCTTTTTCACTTTTTCTTTTTATATCCCCAATTTCTTTTTCTTTGTTTTTCCAGAAAATTCCATTTTGGGAGTTTTTTTTTTAAAAAAAAATATGTAAAAGAAATTGCCATAAAAAGGGAGATCAAAGGATAAATGATGGAAAATAACATATTACTTTCATTAAAGGAAGATCTTAAATATTGTGACATATTTATGATCATAATATTTTTTTATAATTACATAAATATTAAAGTAAATTTCACTTTACCCTCTTTAACCTTTCAATATAGGGATTACCCCACCCCCCCCCCCCCCCACCTCACCTTTTTAAGGGTAAAAGGACCTCCTTTGACCCAAAAGTATTTTTCTCAATATTTTGGGTGTAAAATACAAAATATCAAATTTTGACCTATTCAAGGAAACAATTAAAAGACAAGCAATCCCTTAAGGCAACCCTATTATTGTAGGACACTATAGTTTTATTTGGTCTTATTTTTTAGACGCATATATCAAATCTACCCTTTAATTTGGACATTAATCTAATATTGGATTTGTTTTCGGACATAACTTTTGTGAATTAATATAAATTATCACTATTTTACTTAAATTATTCGTAAACAAGTTGTACGTTTACCTTTTGAATAATTATTTCAAGTTAAAATTTAATTAATGAATAAACTTATTAACAAAATAAATATTAATTTACAAATTTAAATGCCGACTTAAATATTTTTGTAAATTAATCATCGTTATCTTTTTTCGTTTGGGGGGGGGGGGGGTGTAGGTCAAGAAGTTGTCTGCGTAAGCGTATGTGATTTGATTTTTGATATCGTTTAATTATTTAGATTTTTTATGTCAACTTCATTGACAGCTATCTAAGTTATTTTGCTTTAATGACATCGTGTCCTATTATTTATTTTCTTTCTTAGTGTCTATTCATCAAAATTCATATACAACAAAAGAGAAAAAGAAATTAATTAGAGCTACCGATTGAGATGAAATTAATAAAATTATTTTTGTATCATCAATTACGATTTTATGTTATGAAATCAGTCATTAATACTTATCTTACGACTGACAATATATACATCCCACTAACAAAAAAAAAAGAGAAATGAACTACTCTTAATCTTGAAGAAAAATCATAGTTGAAATTTTGTTTTGCTTGATGGAGACAAAAAAAATGTATAGTAGCTAGTTAGGTAAAACATACATATATAGCATATCTTATTATTATAAATGTATAGTCAAAGACTCGTGTGTGTGTGTTTATGACAACCCTTTATTGTTTGTTTGGTCAACTTCATGCCAATGCAACTTCTTATCTACCCAAACAACTTGTTTAGTTTTGATTTTGGTTTTGTTTCTTCAAAAATTAGACTTTTTCCATATTTTGTTGAACAATAATTATAGGAAAAGTTGTTTTGAATAATGTTAAGTTATCCCACAAGATTAGTTGTGGGGTGTTGAAATCATACAACTTTTGGAGATTTAGTTAGATATAAAATTTATTTTTTATATAGTGTGATTATAAATATTATCAACACTTTTTGAAGAAAAAAAAATTGGTAAAATTTGTTTAGTCTTAGAAGACGAAGAAATGGCAAAAAACCCAAAATTCCAACCAAAAAAAAGAAGAAATTGGATCAAAATATAGTTGTTGAGTTCATTTAAAATTTACTCAAATTTTATATTTTTTTATATATATATATATGGAAAAAAAATCAATATATGACTCTATCAATTCTGTCTACTCTTTTCACTCATAAAATACAATCTTAAAATTTATATCTACGTTGAGACAACTGTAATTATCTAGTTACAATTTATTTTGGAAAAGCATAATTTAGCCAACAATTTTTCACTGATAGTGCCTTACTCGCTTAACCCTAGCTTTCGCAAGATATTCATTTATATGATCAAAAAATTAAGTTTAATGATTTAATGACTTATAAAAAGATTGAGCTAATCATTATTTTCGTATGGTGATGTTGTATTCTAAAACATGAAACGCTAAAACTAATTACTTTAGTTGTACTTTGTTGTGGTTTGTGTGATGATTTTTGGATAATATATTGACTTTGTACTAAACTTATGATATAAATGATGTTTTATTGTTGTTTTATAAAAAAGGTAAAAATATTAATCAAACATATATTAAAATTTATAATCAAATGCTAACTTAATTTATCTGGCAATGAAAATTACGAACAGGTTTGACCAATCGCCTCTGAATTGAGACTCAAGATTCATTCATTAACACTTAATTAATTTTAATTTGTTTTCTAGAAACATTCCTATTATTATATTTATTAATAAAAATTAAATTAAATCAAGCGTGGGGAGAGCATAGTGAAGACCTTGAACAATAATGCAAGTTATTTATTATAGTATTATTATTTTCGTAATGTTGAGATCATGAATCTTGAAGATCCACAAATATTTAATTATTGATCATCTAATCTTAGGTCATTCATTAGGCTCTTCCATCATGTTTTATTATCGAGACAGAAAATTAATACAACACTTAATCAAGAAAAAGTTACATATATATATCGTTTGAATCAATATAGCAGAAACATACGTAACATATACACAATAAGTAAATGTATGTGTATTAATATAAAATATATACCATCTATATATTTTATAAACTAGTTGAACGAATTAGTGTTCAGAGTAAGTCGTAATTATCCTATCATATGTCTATTTTTAAATGTTGACGCATATTTCAAAGATCCAAAATACAATTGTAGACATAATATGTGGTCGGTAGATTGTCATTTGTCACTAATCACAAGATTATTTTAATTTAATCTCTAGTCTTACTTTTTTTGCCAGAAGAAAAATAGAATATTTAATTAGCTTTAAAAAAAAACTAAATATGAACTCCCCTAGTAAGTACCATAACTTTGAAAATAAATATTAAAAATAAAATAATGTAAAAACCACTATTAAAAGGTTGTCGTGGTTTGATTTCTTATACTGTAGCATAATATATATCATGGAGTCCACTTTCATAGATTAGTGATGTAATTTTATTCTCTAAAAAAAAAACTTCATGGAAATAATTAATGTTTTTATTGGAGTGTATAAACAACTCTTCATAGTTTATTAATTTATTAGAAATTAAAGAAGATTGCGTACCATTGTTTATGAGCGATTTGAAGCGTTGTAGCTGGATTCGAACCTAGGTCTCACGGGAGGTTTCTCTAGTTTGTACTAGTAGCACAATGACACATATATATTCTTCATGGGTGCAATATTAATTAAATCATAATTTATGTCAGTTTCTCAAAATAGATATACATATATACACATAATTTTTTCCGAAATTAACGAGTGTACGTGGACCCCACCTATAGGGTGGATCCGCCTCTGTCAATAGGTTGCCGTGAAACTTGAAACTTAAAGCGCTATCTAGTATAATAAAAATCGATATCATATTAAAGCGTGTAATCAAATCATCTAAAAATTTAAACTAACAAATACATCTTATATTTATTTATGCTAATTACTTGAATGAAGTTACAAACCACCCACTCCTTCCTAAAAGAACTTCAAGGTCCCAAATGATATCCTATTTTCTTTTCCACGTTTTAAAATTATATTATTAAGTTTTAGTTTCCAATACTTCAAGTAAGATAAAGAGTAGAATTACACGTCTTTTGTGGTGAATTTTAAGTAGGTTTTCATGAATAAATTCAAACGTAAACATTTAATTCAAGAATGAAAAAGAAAGTTATATACCAAATTATCAATTAATCACTAGCGTCAATGAATAGATATGTTTCTATTTAGAAAAAGCTAACTTGTATCCCTCCTTTTTCTTTTTCTTTTTCTTTTTTTGTGTATTTGTCCATTTCAATAAATCAAGAAAAATTATTAATTTTTTAAAATATTATTCCTATCATAACATAAATAAATGTAGATTATCATATCATAATTAATATGCACGACATAGTAAAGTAGTTTTCTATTAAATGATTTCTTAAATGAAGTGTTTAATTAAAAAATAACATGTAAAAAGAAACGTAAAGAGTAATTGGATGATGTAATAGAATGTAATTACACATCTTAATATGTTTGAGCATAACAAAAGATCATGATCAATTACGCTTTTAGAACTTTTGAGAATAATAATAAAAAAATGGTGGTATTACATAGTGTAAATATCAATTGATTTTCAATTTTCATGTTTCTTATATATCATGACATAGTTTAATCGTCTTTTATTTTAAGGAAAACTAATTATAAAAAATAAATAAACTTCTTTTTTAGATGAACATATAGATGAGATTTAATGATTTAACGATGGTTGTAGCTCTTTATCGAATAACATATAGATAAGATTTAATATTTTAACAATGGTCGTTTATTATATACTCTTTATCTAGCAAATATATTGTGTATATAAAAACTATATTACATATGTGTATTAATAATAAATACTATTTTATTTTTTTAGGCATATATATTAAATTTTGAATATCTTTAGTATAAGTACTAAACTTTATGCGCTACGAGTATTGGACATATGATACTTTCTTTTCTCTTAACTTATGCAACATTATTTCATTTATCACCATTTTTTTAAAATGGTATATTTTTATATTTAACACTCTCATATCTAAAATAATAATTGATGTTTTAGGTTTTGTCACATGGAGAATTCACTTTGAGCTTGTTTAGAGAGCAAGAATTGAATTTGAATGTAATTAGATGTAATTTCACAATTTGACCTATTTGTTTGATCAAGTATTATTTTATTGGATAGAAATTGAATATAATTGGAAAGGAATAATCACATTCTTTAATTCTCATGAGAGATTGAGAATTTGGTGTAGTTATATTATTAGATTATAATTTTCAAACAAACCCTTAATTACCCCTAAAAATTAAGAGGAGTTTTAACGATAATATCCTTAATTGTGATTTTTTCCTTTTTAGATAGACATAACTATCATTAACTTTCTATATTGATTAGAAATATATCAATGGAAAAAATTAGAAAAAAGAAAATTAGGTCTTCTTTTCCTTTTTAGGTAGACATAATTATCATTAACTTTCTATATTTATTATTGATTCGAAATATGTCAATGAAAAATTTATAAAAAAGAATTAACACCTTCCTAATTTGGTAAATTATCAATTATATATTTTGGATCAACCTTCAAAGATTTAAATTATTTTAGATTGAAAAAAGTAACAATTCAATAGTAAACTTTTTCTTCTTGATAAACTAACTTACAAACACATGAACATCTACAATTTATTTCGAATTGAAATATTTTTAAAAATTATTTCATTCTTAAATTTTGAACTTAATCAAAACACCGTCACATAAAATACGAAATGAGAGAGTATGCAAGCTATCATAAGCCCCACTCTCTCATAAACCTCCAACTTTCAACTCTCCCCCAGGGCCAATTGAAAATGATATATCTTACTTTCTTTTCTTCTTTTCATTTATCTCACAAAGCAAAAAAAATAAAAATCATATAAATAAATAATATGTTTTTTTTATTTAAAAAAATAACACTTCCTAAATTTGTCTAAAAGTGTTGATGACCAAAATATTCTCTTACACTTATGCTCAGATTCCAAGTTTTTCTTACCTTTCTCTGTCATTTGCTTAGAGCAATATCTCTGTGGCAAAGAGCTGTTCAACTGCATTTTAGCATATAGTAATTCACCCCTACCCCCCTCCCCCTACCCACCCACCCTCAACTGTCTTCCTACTACAGCTACCACTGTCATTTTCTCCATTATATGAATCTTGATTTCCCAATAATCTTTGTGGTTGTGTTGTTTTTTGTATTTTCTTGAAAGTTTTGTTCTTGTGTTGAGGTAAAGATTAATGGGTATTGGTTGAAATTCTTGAAATTTCCATAAAAATTGTATCTTTATGGTTCTAAAAAACACCTACTATGGATCTGGAAACAGGGGTTAATCAGAATCGTGTGAAGGTAAAGTGTTAAAAGTTTAGTTTTTTAGTTAATTTTTTAGAAATTTAAGATCACCCTTTTGATATTTTTTTGTGGGGTTTGCAGAAAGAATCTTGGAAGACAATCTTGACATTGGCTTATCAGAGTTTAGGAGTTGTTTATGGGGATTTGAGTACATCACCTTTGTATGTGTATAAGAGTACTTTTGCTGAAGACATTACACATTCAGAGAGTAATGAAGAAATTTATGGGGTTTTATCGTTTGTGTTTTGGACATTGACTTTAGTTCCTCTTTTGAAGTATGTGTTCATTGTGCTTAAAGCTGATGATAATGGTGAAGGTGGAACATTTGCTTTGTATTCACTACTTTGTAGACATGCTAAGGTTAATTCATTGCCTAGTAGTCAGTTAGCAGATGAAGACTTATCAAGTTATAAGAAAGATAATATCATTAGTCCTGCTCCAACTACTTTTGGGGCCAAACTTAAATCAACTTTGGAGAGACATAGAGTTTTGCAGAGATTTCTGCTTATATTGGCTTTAATTGGAGCTTGTATGGTTATTGGAGATGGCATCCTCACACCTGCTCTTTCAGGTATGACAATAGTCAATTCTGCTCCGAAGCCTCGATTCGAACTCCAAAGATTAAATCCCAAGTTATTGCATTGATGACATAAATATTCTTGCATTTATTGTTACTGTGCTTTCTTCGATTTTAGTATTACATGTTAGTTCCCTTGCTTCAGTTATTGTATTATTTGTTGTTGCTACTGTTCTCGTTTTCATTGTTTTCAACATGGTTTTTTTTCCACTAAAGGAATTTGCTTTACACACTTGTTTTTTTATATTCTTTACTTGAGCCATGGTTTGTCGGAAACAGCCTATCTACCTTCACAAAGTAGGGGTAAGACTGCATACATGCCGGCCTTCGCAGACCCCACTTGTGGATTACACTGGCTATGTTGTTGTTATTGCTAGTGCACTATTTTTTCTAGTTCTTACCGCTTTTCTGCATATAATTTTTGCCAGCTACCCCTCGGAAATGAAAAGGAAACTCGATCCTCAACCTTCCCAATACTTGGTTCATGGTGGCAATTCACCCTTGCCATTGACTCTTGTTTCGTCTTTACCTAGAGGCGTGAGACAACTCTCTAAGGAACTTGGATAAATAGCCTTTAACTACATAGGATTAAACTAGTTTCCCTTGGAGGAATAAGTGTTGGATTTAGAGAATCATGTCCTGGTAGACATGTAAATATTGCCTTAGTGGACCTGAATAGAACGGAATAGATGATTCATATAACCTGCTTCAACTGACTTGGGATTGTAGCATGGTTGATTGGTTCACCAAGAGTTTGGAATTTGTGGTGTTTGTTAGTTTCTGACATCATTCACTTTTTGTGGACTTTTGTGCAGTTTTCTCAGCAGTATCTGGCATTGAACTTGCTATTGGAAAAGAACATCACAAATGTAAGTATTATCTTATCTTTTTCTATGTGATCATTATACTATATGTAAGTCATGAGAAATGGATTTCCAACTTCTTGAAACCCGTGGTGATCTTATCATATGTTAATTAACATGTCTATAGATTATCAATTCTATCTGACTGGAGCAAATACGATTTGAAGGCATGACTCCCCATTAAGGGGGAGAATCCAATATCAACAATAAAAGTTGAAACATGCAAAGTTATCAGCCAACAAGTATTTGGTTTTAGTTTATTACTTTTAGTGTCCTGTATATTCTCCAAACACAAGTCCACATAAATGATTTTGTGATTCCAAATGACTGCCAATGAATTTAGGAGAAACCAGATTTTTTTTCATAAGTTAGGTGCAATCGTAGATGCTGGCAAAGTATAGTGAGAAATATAGGGAACATAATATCCCCTGGTAGTGCTCCAATATCTTGCCAAAAGTGATTATTCACATTGTTTCAGTATCTTCATAGTTTAAAATGTCTATCTCGATAGGTTTTCAGCCTGCTTAATCATGAAAGAACATCTAGAATTGTCTTCCTACCATTTGGAGATTCTTTAATATAACGTGTACCATACAAAGTTGGCAAAATATTTACACAAAGGAAAAGAGGCAACATAAGACGTTAGAATAAGAAGGGTCTAACATTTTATTGTGAGGACCTTTTGAACATGTCTGTTTGAGTGATATATTCTAGCTTCGATTGCTTTATTTTATTCAAATTTGTGTAGGTCATTCAAAATACTATTTAATTCTTGATCCCTATGCTCAAAATGACATGCTATCTTTCTAAAATATTTCATTTGCAGATGTAGAAGTTCCACTTACTTGTGTCATACTGATAGCCTTGTTTGCCCTTCAGCATTATGGCACCCACAGGGTTGGATTTTTGTTTGCACCTGTTGTGATAATATGGCTTATGTGTATCAGTGCTATTGGTGTATATAATATAATAAAGTGGGACCGTCATGTGTATCGAGCACTGTCTCCATATTACATGTACAAATTCCTGAAAAAAACTCAAAGACAAGGCTGGATGTCCTTGGGAGGGATCCTCCTGTGCATAACAGGTAAAATATAGTTGTCCATTGCTTTCTGATTATTTTCCTCAAGCAAAAGAGTTATCTACTACTATTTCTTTTGGTACGATGATCATCAAATATACAAGTATATCTTTCAGGTTCAGAAGCAATGTTTGCTGATCTAGGACATTTCTCCCAGTTATCAATACAGGTATATATTCATTCTTCATGTTATTTCCTGTTCTGCATACTTGAATAGGCTTAATGGTCACACATTCATCATGTAGAGGTTCTGATTTCGGAAGTCTCACCACAACTTCTCAAAAAGTATTTTCACGTGTCAGGCCTAAGAAAAAGTAATAGGCTCACGCGTACGAGGATGTACTGAAGACCTAAAATAGATATTAACAATGAACCCTCTCTAGTATCGAAGCTTTTAAATGAGACGGTTATACCATACAAAAATATATGCAATGCAACTGTTGACAATATTGAATTTCCCACTTGTTACTGATGTGATAACAATATGATGAATTAATGGTCAGTTAGAATAGTTTCAAGGTACATCTCCTTGAAGGTTCTCTTTTTTTCTATAGAAAAAGAGAAAAACTGAATCCAGTTGATTGTTTACATATAGTCAACTTGTGTATTTCTACCAGAGTTAGATGTATAAGAGACTATTTTCCCTTTTGCAGATTGCTTTTACCTTCATGGTTTATCCATCACTGATACTCGCATATATGGGACAAGCTGCTTATCTTTCACAGCATCATGTTATTGAAAGTGACAGCTATGGTATTGGCTTTTATGTTTCAGTACCAGGTATGTATATTCCTAGTTGCTTTTACGGGGGAAACATAACGGTGGTAAGAAAATTCAGCTGATGAAGGTCATCTCAAATTTGTTGTTTCAGAGATACTAAGGTTGCCTGTTCTAGTGGTTGCTATACTTGCAGCTGTGGTAGGGAGCCAAGCCATCATCACTGGAACCTTTTCAATTATTAAACAATGCTCCTCTCTGGGTTGCTTTCCTAGAGTCAAAATAGTGAATACGTCGTCAAAAATACATGGACAGATTTATATTCCAGAGATCAATTGGACCTTAATGCTACTATGCTTGGCTGTTACCATTGGCTTTAGAGACACCAAAAGGATGGGCAATGCTTCAGGTATGGTCGTATGAATAAGGGAAAGTAAAAAATTGATTTGTCGAAATCATTTACCTTCTTGGATGAAGTGTTAAACTTAAAGTGTCTTTATTCGAGTTCACCAAATAATCAATCTATAGATTGACTGTTAAAGTTTACTGTCATAATGTTCTTTTTGTTTGGTTCTGTCCTAAAACAAAATTACTTATTGAATCTGTTCCCTCCTCCGTGGGAGACCAGTTTTCATGTTCAATGCTGAATGATATTCATTTCTAATCCACATCCCTATTTTTTGCTTTGTATCAGGTTTGGCAGTCATAACTGTCATGCTGGTTACGACTTGTTTGATGTCATTGGTGATTGTTTTGTGCTGGCGCAAGAGTGTCCTCCTTGCACTTTGCTTTGTGATATTCTTTGGGACGATTGAGGCCTTGTATTTCTCAGCTTCTCTGATTAAATTTTTGGAAGGAGCATGGGTACCTATTGTGATGGCCTTTGCTTTCATGATAGTAATGTGCATTTGGCACTATGGCTCTTTAAAGAAGTATGAATTTGATGTCCAAAATAAGGTCTCTGTTGAGTGGCTACTCGGTCTTGGTCCCAGCCTAGGCATTGTACGTGTTCGTGGCATTGGCCTCATACACACTGAGCTCGTATCCGGAATCCCAGCAATCTTCTCACACTTTGTTACCAATCTTCCAGCATTCCACCAGGTCTTAGTATTCCTTTGTGTCAAATCTGTCCCAGTTCCTCATGTTAAACACGAGGAGCGTTTCCTTGTTGGACACATTGGTCCAAGAGAGTACCGCATATACAGATGCATTGTCAGGTATGGTTATCGCGATGCTCATAAAGATGATTCAGAATTTGAGAATGATCTTGTGTGTAGCATAGCTGAGTTTATAAGAACAGGAAAGATGGGGTTGAATGTTAACGGTGAAGATCTTAGAAAGGATTTTGAAGACCTGACTGTTGTTGGAACCCCGTCAACTCATCTATCAGGTGTTCAACTTTGTGAGGACGAGGATGTAAGTGCTGAATTAGTTGGAACATCAGAACGGAAAGAAATACTTTCTCCACGCATAACCAAGCCTAAGAAAAGGGTGAGGTTTGTTATACCAGAATCTCCCAAGATTGATAGAGCTGCACAAGAGGAGTTGAGGGAACTGATGGAAGCAAGGGAAGCAGGCATAGCTTACATATTGGGACATTCCTATGTAAGAGCCAAACAAGGATCTAGCTTGTTTAAGAAAATAGCTATAAATTTTGGTTATGACTTTTTGAGAAGGAACAGTAGACCACCTACATACACTTTAAGTGTACCCCATGCTTCTACTTTAGAGGTAGGAATGGTTTACAATGTATGATGATTTGTATACAGGAAAAAACAAATAATGAATGCTGTACATGTGTTTGTAGTTATTGTATGAATAGAAGAAAAGTTAGTAACAACCAGTTTGTGTACATCTCGACTAATTTCATGAAGTATACGTTACCTCCCATCAGCACATGTTTGACAACCGGCACAACGAAACTTTGACATATGAGAAAAGATCACCTATCAGCACATGTACAGGATAACTTTATCCAACAAAACATTGACAGATGGTTTGCAATTCACTTCAATCCTGCACGTTCTACAGGGTATTAAACATGCAGAAATTGGATATTTCTAAAGTTCAGAGGGGAACAATTGTCTCTCTTTCTTGACATCAAAAGTCAGTCAATACAAAACCAAAGAGCTTGGTGGAATCAATATGGATGCATAAATGTGTGCCTAGAAATAAGTTGTTATTCTATTCTTCAATATGAACTTATCTTCTTTTCTTTTTTGGTTTTGGTTACAACAACTGTTAGGTTATACTATTAACCATGCGTTTTGATATAGTATTATTATTGAACAATTGTTTATTCATTTATTCAATTCAATAAAGTGTTACATTAAATAGATCAATTTGTCATATATGTGTCCTTAACTTATATAGTAGATGATTTGGTGTATAGAGTTTAAGCTTATACACAGAAGATTAAATCACCAGTTCTTATAAGTTAATAGTTATAGTTCACAATCGTAGATGGAAATTTGGACAAAACCATCAGAAAGATTGTAGCACGAGATTAAATGTAATTTATCTTGATTATGAGAATGGTATAGTTCTAACTTCTCGTGCTAGTGCATTTTGTATGTATTGAACGGGACCGAGCAGAGATAGATGTTTTAGACTGATTGATAAAAACATATTCTCTAAACTGTTAAATGTACTTATATTCTTAATCTTGATATAACGATTATGATCTGTATAGATTAATTATCATTTTGATTTATTAAAAGGTGAGATTCTGAGATGGGTCAATATGCCTGGTAGATTGGATGATGATAATATATATTGGTGAAATAATTAGTTAGTTGATGGAATCCATGTCTCAATATAGAGATTGATGATACACCTTTTTATGAGAAACTTATAAGTTTTCATGTGTAAACCCGGCCGGTAGATTTATGAATCTGGCACATGAAATAAGTTAAGTATTGCTCCAAAAGGAAATTAATCATTGAATTGAATTCGTCAGTAATTTAATTTATTGATTAGTATCTGTAATCTTAACATGGGGAATTACATAAGTGTTTAATGGTGAATTTCGAAATATAAATAGAGGAGTGCAA
>JAJOOO010080273.1:0-28468 GCA_029582685.1 Solanum piurae
TTGGGAATACTTAGTTCCCTAATAACTTTTGAGAAATGAACTCAACTCTTTACTCTTTACTTTACTTGAAACTTGAGCCTTAAAACGAAGTTAAAATGCTTAATAAAGACTCTTGAAAACTTTAAGAAACTTTGCTTTAACTTGCTTCTTAACTTCTAGACTTGACTCTTAACTTCTTTGACTTTGACTCTTAACTGATCTTGACTTAACTCTTAACTGATCCTTGAATTATGGGTTCAAGGATTAAGATTTGTGATTGGAAAGATCTCATGTTGTTTAGGAATGATTTTAGATAGCTAAACATGAGAAAAGACCGAAAACCAAAATACGAAGGTGGGTCCGCGACGCGGAGTCATAATTAAATTTTGGTTTCAAAAATGTCTTTTGAGGTAGAACACCTCGTGTCAGCTCCGCGACGCAAAGCAGAAATTTTTAAAATCTGGGACCAAGAGCGCGACGCGCAACCACCCTTCTTCGGTTTTCATCTCTAAACCCTCCAATCTTCTCTAGTTTTTTTCCCCAAACACTTAGGATCAATTGTACCCTCAACAACAACCAATCTAACTCGAAAAACAGCCCGGAACATGAATCAAATCAACCCCCAAGCATCAACAACTCAACCAACAAGAATTTTGACAATTGTTCTTCAAGAACTTCACTTCTTAACATGTAAACAACTCCAAATCGCTGAATTGAAACAAGTTGGTGTGTGGGTAAAGTAACCCAACACGAAAATATCACACATACCTTAATAGGGATCACTCCCAATGAATTCCACTCGCAAGCTTTACGTTCTTGGCGAAATCTTGGCTTTTCTCCCTTTCTTTCTTCTTTTCTCTCTTCTCCAAGCCCTAAGCGTATTTCTCAATTCTCCAAACTGACTAAGTCATGTTTTTACCCCAATAAATCCCTAAAAACGAATTAGGAAATTAATTAGAGAAAAGACTACTTTGCCCTTCCCTAAATCCGGATTGGGACCTTCTTCAATCCAACAACCCAACTTCCGAAATGCATATCTCACTCATACGATGTCGAAAACGTGCAAACTCAGTGGCGTTGGAAAGATATTCCCAAGGTATTTCCAACCATATCAAGAACTACTCCTAACTCATCCTGAGCTAGGATTTATGATCGTTTGAAAATGACCAAAACTCACTTTCTTAACTTAGACATAATTTTCCAGATTTCCTTTATCTTTCCAAAAATTAATATTTTCAGATTTTTAACCCTTTCTAGTTGTTTCTAGGTGCGAGATGTTACAAATACCTCCCAGAATTATATAGCAGATGAGAACTTTTGAGAAACTTGGTCTCAAACAGGTGGTTAAAACCACTGAGGAAACAATTACTATTGATAGCAATCATCAGACTTTTAGATTATTAACTGAAAATGATTTGGCCCCTTATAGGGATGTTTACCGATTTATGCATATTGGCTTAGTACAGGTGGCATTTAAGCCCCTTACTTTACTTGGTTTGCTGGAAAGCTTTATAGCAACATTAAGAGATGGTAGAAATCATAACTGGAAGAAATCCCTTATAGGGACTATTCAAACTAGTCTAGCTTATAGACCAGTTTATTTTAATGTCTATCCTAACTTGTAAATCTCTTTGCAGGATGAGAACTCACTTAGTTCTCTTATGTTAAATGTTAAACTTCATGGTTATGATTATATGCCTGGAACTGAAGTTGTTTGCATCTGTTATAGGATTTATTATAAACTCTTGCATACTTTAAATCCTATGTGCAAAGTCATTGATTTTAAAAATAAAACAATTTTTATAGAAATTAATTTTGGCAAATCTAAAGTTGTCACTCGAAGACCTATCAAGTGGGAAGAAATTGATTTCCCACAAGAATGGGTTATTGAGGGTGCGGCCCAACCTGATAATAATATTAACGATGAGGTTTCAGAAATTGAACAGTTAAATGATGGGACTGTTAAAATTGGTTTTCTGATCCTATGCATAGTAAGGTTGATGCTTATAGCATGTCCTTTAGAATGTCTAGATCTAACTCTTCGTTTATATCTCCTGTGGATTATATTGTGCAGGTTCCTTCTAGAGCATCTACCTCGCAAATCAGAGAAAATTATAGATGTGATAATATAAAAATTGATAAAGATAATATTGCTAGACCTATTTCTAGGCCCAGCTCGGATTTAGATATAATTGAATCTGAAATGAATTTTCCAGATGGATTAACTACATAAATTGTTTTATGATGTCTCAAAAATAAATTAATTTTAGCCCGGATTCTCCGGCAAGAGCGAGGATTGCTAAAGATTTTCGGCGATCTAAATGGAAGCCTTTTCGAAAATGGTTCTTCAAAAATTTCAATGACGAAGAACAATATGATTTTCAAGAAGAATTTTATAAAGATCTTATTGAATCAGGACAAAATCATTTGATATCTTTTGTTCCTGATTTATATGTAAGCATGTTCATAATTATATATCTATGATGGAAAGAGAATTTACTCTGAGTAATGGAGAAATAAAAAATCATTTTTTCCTCCATTACAATCTTTTCAAATTAATAAAAATGACAAGATTGTTAACTTTAATGCTTTTTCAAAATTATTTGAAAATGATATTGCACTAGTTACTTCTCAGCATATTAATACCATGATTAAGCAAAATAATTATGCTAATATTTATATGAGCATATTGTTTCTTTGCATGATAAAGTTGATAAACTTGTTGCCCAGCTCGCGTCCAGTTCTAAAGAAAAAGAGAAGGTTGCTCATAGTAGCATTCACCCCCACCCCCCCGCCTGAGGTTGCTGATTTTAAGTTAGAAGACTTTTCTAATCTTGAGAATTTCTTAGAAAAGAAATTTAAAGGTGGTAGCTTGAAGCCTCTAAAAGGTCATAACTTTGAGGAAGAAGAAAGTAGTCATAATAATATAGAATTTTCTGATGATATTAATAAAATCTCAGAAAAAAATGCCAGAAAATCAGTCCAAAAGATATACTACTATTCTAGACCTACTCCTCAGGACGTGCTTCTGGAAGAGCATGAACATATTATAACTAATAGTTATAATGGTAAGGAGATTTATGAATGGAATATTGATGGCTATACTGATAGACAAATTTACACCACTATACATAGGATGTTGATGTACAGTACTATTTGTAAGACTAACAAGAATAGTGATAAGACTATTGCAGATATGATAACTGCAGGGTTCACAGGGCAGTTGAAAGGTTGGTGGGATAACTATCTCAACCAACAACAACGAGATACTATCCTCCATGCTGTCAAACAAGAAGGGCAAGGGCAGGATGTCACTCAGAATGTGGTTTATACCTTGGTTCTAAATATAATAGAACACTTCTCTGGAAGATGATCGGATAATAGCGAGACCATAAGGACTTTGCTTCAGAATTTGAGATGTAAGACCCTTTAATCTTTCAGATTCTACAAAGATGTTTTCCTAAGCAGAGTAATGGAGTTGATAGAGTGTTATAGCACTCATTGAAAATCCAAATTTATAGATGGATTATCGGCCCTCTTTGCATAAAGGGTTAGGAAAACCCTTAGGGGAGAACAACATAGTATTAACTATGAATATTATACTTATGGAAAATTCATAAGTGTCTGTGTACGGGAAGGAATTTCATTATGCAATGAAATCAAGTTGAATCAACAGATCAAAAGGGATCGGTTGAATGAAAGACAACAATTAGGGAAATTTTGCGAACAGTTTGCTTTGGATATCCCCAAGAAGAAATCCAAGGATAAGGAGTATGTTCCTAAAAGGAAGAATTTTAAGAAATATTACGAAAATTATAAAAGAAAAAGAATTGAGCGAAAAGAAAGATGAGCTGCTGGGAGAAAAGAGGAAAAAAGATTTTATAAATCTAAACGAAAGTATGACAAGTCAGATACTTGCCACAAATGTGGAAGATTTGGCCATTATGCAAGAGATTGCAAAGTCAAGGTAAAGATTAAGAACCTTGACATAGAGGATAGCCTCAAAGATTCTCTTTATAAGATTATGCTTAACTCTGATTCAGAAAAATTAGAAGCAGAGTATAGCAGCCAAGAGGAATCCTCTACAAGTGAAGATCTTAAAGCTCTTCAGCAAGAAGATTATATGTATTCAGAAGATGTGTGTTTACCTTGTCAACAAGGATTGGAATGTGACAAAGAAGGGGAAGAAGATGATCTTTATAAGATCTATTCCCAGTTCAAAGAATTAAGTATCAATGTCATTGATAATGACAAGATAATAGAGCTCTTACAAAGTATAAAGGATCCAGACATAAGAGCTCAAATTATTGATAAGATCGGGAGTACATTCACCCCTGATCAACATCATATCAAGTAAGAAATTCCTACAAAAAAAGGTTCATACACCATGGCAGAGGTTAAAAACCTCCTACTCGAATGAAAGAAGATTATAAGCTCTCCTACTACTATTAAAGATTTAAAAGAGGAGATTAATAATCTCAAGGAAGACATTCATCGTCTCAACGAAAAGAATGTCATTATCGAAGTCAGACTCGATAATATCGAAACCCTTAAGGATCTGGGTAATAACTCAGATTCGTCTTCTTCCCTTGATAAAGAAGGTAATAACCTTGATTTTATGAGAAATATTTCTCTTAAAAATGATAAAAATAGATTTTTTACAAAGTCTTAAAGCTTTTACATCCCAAAAGTTTTATACCAAAATTACTTTACTTATAGATTATAATTATAAAAAGGAATTTATTGCTCTCATTGATAGTGTTGCTGATTTAAATTGTATTCATGAAGGACTTATACCTTCAAGATATTTTCATAAAACTATCCATAGTCTTCGGTCAGCTAATGGTAGTAAAATGGGTATTGAATTTAAATTACCAAAAGCTTTTATTTGCAAAGGAAAACAATGTGTTCCTCAAAGCTTTGTTTTAGTAAAAGATATTACTAATCAAATTATTGTAGGAGTACCTTTTATAAATGACATTTCCCCCTTACTCATTGGGATAATGAAAAAAACATTGGTACTAGGAATCAAAAACCCTTCATACTCGAATTTGTTACAAAACCTTTTACAAGGTTGATTAATGAATTAACCTCGAAATTAATGTTAAAAACTAACCAAGTAAGTTTTATAAAACAATAAATTAATAGCATTGAGATTGATAATATTTTACAAAATCCTAAATTACAAGAAAAAAATGTTATTTTAAAAAATCAGTTCTCCCTTGAGATTTGTGGAGACCATCCTAACGCTTTTTGGAACAGGAAAAAACATGTTGTTAGCCTCCCTTATGAGGATAACTTTATTGAGGATGATATTCCTACTAAGGCAAGACCTTGCCAGATGAATGCAGATTATCTGGAGTTATGCAAGGAAGAAATTGACTCCTTACTTCAGAAAGGCCTTATCAGGCATTCTAAGTCCCCATGGTTCTATACGGCGCTCTATGTTAATAAACATGCAGAACAAGAAAGAGGAGCGCTTTGGTTAATAATCAATTATAAACCACTTAATAAAGCACTTAAGTGGATCAGGTATCCTATCCCTAATAAAAAAGATTTATTAGATAGAGTTTATGATGTCATTATATTCTCTAAATTTGATTTGAAATCAGGTTATTGGTAGATTCAGATAGCTGAGTCAGATAGGTTTAAAACAGCTTTTAATGTCCCCATGGGACAATATGAATGGAACGTCATGTCATTCGGTTTGAAAAATGCTCCATCAGAATTTCAAAAAATTATGAATGATATATTTTTACCTTATACAAATTTTATCATAGTCTATATAGACGATATTTTGGTATTTTCCAAAAATGTAGAAACTCATTTCAAGCATCTTGAATTATTCAAGAAAATTATTATTCAAAACGGTTTAGTGATATCTCAATCAAAAATGGCTTTATTCCAGATTAATGTTAAATTTTTAGGCCATAATATTGAATGAGGTAATATCAGTCCAATTAATAGGAGTATTGAATTTGCTTCTAAATTTTCTGATATTATGACCAATAAAACTCAATTGCAGAGATTCCTTGGGAGTCTGAATTATGTTGCTCCGTTTATTAAGGACTTAGCCAGTGATACGGCTATTCTATATGACAGGCTTAAGAACAATCCAAAAGATTGGTCGAATAATCATACTGAAGCAGTTAAGAGGATTAAGTCGAAGGTTAAGAACCTTCCTTGTCTAACTTTGGCTAACCCAAATTGGGAGAAGACGGTGGAAACCGATGCTTTAGATATAGGATATGGTGGTATCTTAATGCAATATTTCCCGGATAATAAACGACATTATATTGTCCAATTCTATTCAGAAAAATGGAACGCAGCTCAGAAGAATTATGCCACTGTAGCTAAAGAAATTTTAGCTATTGTGAAAAGTGTTCTAAAATTCCAAGGTGATCTTTATAATCAAAAGTTTTTAATAAAAATTGATTGCCAAGCAGCGAAATTTATGTTTAATAAAAATTGTAAACATGGTGTTTCTAAACAAATGTTTGCTAGATGGCAAGCTTTATTGGCTCCATTTAATTTTGAGATCCATTATAAGAAAGGATCAGATAATAGTCTACCCGATTTTCTTACTAGGGAATATCTAACTAAGTAATATTCATTCTTTTCAGGATGAGACCGTCATGGCCCCCACCTCCAAGAAGGGGACGAGGAGGAAGAACAAGTGCAGGTAGGGGAGGTCATATCCTCGCCCAACTGGGGAATAAACAGTTGGTAGCAGCAAATATCGCTACCACCAACGGTCTTAATACAGACCACCCCATGTACAAAGAATTCATGGATTTCATACAATCCAAAAATGAGAAGGATAATAATCCCCCAGCTTATTCCACAGTCCTTATGGACGAAAAGGGTACGGAAGTATTCGATTTAAATGATAAAAAAAAGTTATACTTCTTTTAGAAAATACTGATTTGAGATGGAAGAATGATCCATGGCAGTTAATGTCCAGATATCTGGATACGGTTTTTTATACTACGACTGCTTATAAATACAGAATGCACTATGAGATGATACTCTCATCTACAATATCAGGGGAATTCCAACCTTTTTACCCTGTTAATACCAGAAAAATTTATAACTTTTTTAAAATCATTATAAAAAAAGTACTAACTCCGGAAGAATGGGAAATGAGCCCATTGAAGGAAAATGATTATATTCACAATGAGCAAAAAATTGTAGTAAAATATAATTATTGGAATTATATTGATAGGTTTATATTCAACTTAAATAGTATATCTTATAATCTACCTTAGATATAAGTGGTTAGTTGTACATATATTAAATAATTATATTTTAATGTATGTCTATTTGTTTAATTTTAATATTTTATAGCCGTTAAGTGATTATTTGTATATACTAGGTTATAAATGTCAAATAAGATTAAGTTAAAAGACAGTTTATCTATTGTATTACTTTTATTTAAATTGTAGCTGGTATTGCAATATTTATTTCTTTGTTAATTTTCTGAAAATGCAAATATTTGGTAATTTGGGATTACTCTAGACCCGGTTCATATGGGCCCGTTTGGCCATAGATTTCCCAAATAATATTTGGGAATTTTTTTGGCAAATAGTGTTTGTCCATATAATTTATCATTATTTGGCCATATAATTTATCATTATTTGGCAAATATTTTTGGCAAATATCACAAATTCCCAAATACTAGAAAAAACTAGTATTTGGGCCAAATCGGGATTTTTAGAAAATTGAAATTTTACCCCAAACTTTTATCTTTTACAAAAACACTCTCTATAGTAGTTGTTTGTGTCGTATTACATAATTTTTCACGTGAACACCAAAGTAGTGATGAAATATTCAGTGAATATTAAATAATGATATGGTTGTTCATGAAAATGATGAACAATCGGCTCAAGATAACAAAGTCATGTGCTTTATCTACTTCACGATGTATGGAATGATGATTGTTGCACTCACTCCAAACTACCACATTGCACTAGTGTCATAGACACTATTTGTTATTATTGCAACGAAGATTCAATTGACTTGTAATACAAACTTATGGTTAGTTTTGATAGTTTTTAAAACTTATGGATATAAATCATATTTTTCTAAAAATGTGAAATATATTTCCCAAATACTATGGCCAAACATATAGTGAAATTTTACCCAAGTTTCTTTTTTTTTTTTTTTTCAATTTCCACTTGTCCCTTTCAACTCTGTAATGGCGTCTGCAAGAAACAAAATAAACCCACTTCTGTGCAACTTACCGTACGTTCTCACATGGCGAAGATTTGGTTTTCGTACAATCTGCAGTGGTCGTCTTGGCTTTGCGCCGTCCACATCACCGTCAATGCCCGATACAGATACTCCTGTTGCTGGAACGAAGGTTCTCGAGACATTTGCTGAGGAATTTGAGATTGAATCACGCAAAATTACTTTAGAAACTGGAAAGATTGCGAGGTTTGCTAATGGCTATGTAATTTTAGCCATGGAAGAGACGAAACTCCTCTCTACTGTTTCTTCATCTAAAGGCGATGCAGTTCATGATTTTTTGCCTCTTACGGTATGTTCATCACATTTCTGAATTCCTTCTTTTAAAAAACTTATTCTTCTTAGTATTGCTTTCTTAGGCTATGAAATTATACAACATTAAAACACAATTCCTTTTTTAAAAAAACTTGTTCTTCTTATTGCTTAGGAATTTTTTCCCTACTTTAATCTTCATTATTTTCTACCTTTCATATAATTTGACTTCAAGCAACAAGATATCTCGCCATTTTGGTAGATAGCATTTCTAACATAGTAACATAGAGACAAGAATCTCGCCATTTTGGTAAGCATTTTAACATTTCATGTGATAAAGTAGAAGCAACTAGCTTTTTAGTACAGAAATAATACTTCAGGAGTTTCTGCTGCTTTCATGTAATGTTTGGAGAAGTGAAATATGTGTTGTTACATGTTACAATATTTTTGTTCACAACTTTTATCTACATTATTCTAGATTTCATAGAATTGACTTCAAATAGACAAGATATTTCACATTTTTTGTTTAAGATTTTGGTAGGTAGCATTTTGGCATTTCATGTGACGAGATTTAAAGCAGCTAATTTATAGTATATAGTATAGAAATACTTATGTTAAATTAAGTTTTGGGCCTAACTCACACCCCACCTCACGCCCGGCCCCAACATTGGATGAGATAGACCCTGCTCTACTACCATCCTACCCATCTCTCCAACGATCCTATCGATATTCCAATCAGTATGCTGTGTTGTGTTTCCCAAAGAATCACGTTTCTCATTCATTAATTTCAGAGTTTTCTGCAACACTGGATTTACAACTTTATCAATTTTGTTGCTAAGTTCGGTCCTTGTCCCGTAATCACTCTCCTGAGTAGACTCATCTTTTCAATTGGGCGTTTCAGAAAGCTTTCTTGAGATAAAATGTTCGATGGCTGAACAAAACATAACTTATGATGGCCATGTTTCACATTTTCTCATTTTCCTTTTCTTTCATTTCTTTTGCATCGTCTCTATTTTCCTATATACACATATAAATAAGTGTTGTGAGCTTTTTTTCATTATATGATCATAAGTGCTGGCAATGTTTGCTTCAGGTTGATTACCAAGAGAAACAATTTGCTCAAAGTGTTATTCCGACAACATACCTGAGGAGAGAAGGTGCTCCAAAAGAACACGAACTTTTATGTGGTCGTCTTATTGATCGACCCATAAGACCACTTTTTTCCACCTGGATTTTATCACGAGGTGCAGGTAAGTCAAGCTAGTTAGTGGCATGAAGCCAAAAATAAACCGGAGCCCTAATTTTTTAATTATTTTTTATTTTTGAGATGCAAAGTTATTTCTTTCTTTTTAATTTAAAAACTTTATTTTTTCTATGGTCTTAAACTAAAGAAATATATATATATACCAAAACATTTTTTAATCTTGTAATCTTAAATAGACAAAAAAGACAGAAACGTTGTTTAATGTTTCGAAACGAACTAAAAATTGTTAAAAAAAGGGCTTATAATGATTTTATTATTACTAAAAAATTGGGCCTTCAAATTTTGGGGCCTGATGCACATGGCAGTCAATTAAGCATCAATTAAGAAGAACAATTCTAGGAGCTTTGAACTCGAAGAACTGAGATACTAATTCAGAGCTTGAAGCTGAGATATTAGAAGAGAGAGAATTTTAGAAGAAGGAGAAATGTATTATCATTCAATGAATCAACTCTAATCCTTTACATGATATATTCCACAACTAAAATCAACTGCTACACTGACTGTTATAACATAATAACATAATTGTAACTAACTAATGAACCCCAATTAACTATTGGACATCATCCACTAACTAACTTGTAATATCTGTAGACTTGCATCAGGGCCTAAGCTGGATGCCTCATTTTTAAAGGCATTGAGCCGGCCCCTGTAAGCTGGTGTCTTATTATTGCAATTAATTTGATAGTAATAGTTTGTTTGGCAGCTATAAGCTTCGCTGACTCGCATTCTCCCCAGGTAATGGCAAGTGTGCTTTCGTCTGATGGGAAACAAGATCCAGATATATTGGCAGCTAATGCATCATCTGCTGCTCTAATGTTGTCAGATATTCCTTGGGGTGGGCCAATTGGAGTAATACGTATTGGAAGGATTTCAGGTCAATTTGTTGTAAATCCAAGCATGGAGGAGGTAATATCTTATATCAGCTGCATCCTCAGGATAAATTTATAACATTAAGACTTTCCAATTTCAACAAGTCGACTTTCATTCTGGTGGCAGTTACTGCCCTGGCATCTTGAGAACTTAGGCCATATCCTTAGGTGCTGTACTTGTTTACACTCTAACAGAAGATGGTTGAATTAAGTGTAAGAAATGGAGCTTTGGGTCTCATGCAGAAGTTGTAGTTTCTCTATTATGTAGCCACTGCTGGGTGTCAATAGTGATAACTAGCTTTCATTGCCAAGAATTTGCATACTAGGCAAGCCATTTCTCTTCCATAGTATAAGGAAGAACTACATAGTAAGAGAATATAACAAAAAGCTACTCGGCAACTCCAACTGCCAATGTGCCTTATGCGAGTTGTTGTGACTGATGCCAATTATGTTCACCAGTAATTGAAGTCCTGTCCCTTGATTAAAGTCTTCTTATTGGATGTCATGCAGCTTAGCATCAGTGATCTTAACTTGGTATATGCATGTACGAGGGATAAAACTTTGATGATAGACGTCAAAGCTCGTGAAATTTCTGAAAAGGATTTGGAAGCTGCTTTGAGACTTGCTCATCCAGAGGTGAGACATTGCTTGCTATCAATTTGTCACTGCTGCTCCATTACTCCAAACTAGTAATTTTGATTTTTTGAATATTCAGGCTGTTAAGTATCTTGACCCTCAAATTAGACTCGCAGCTAAAGCTGGTAAGCAGAAGAAAGAGTATAAGCTGTCTATGGTATCAGAAAAACCATTTGAAAAGATTCAGAATCTGGCCAAAGAACCTATAGAAGCTGTTTTTACAGATCCTACTTATGGAAAAGTATGTATTTTCTTACAGCAAGATGAATTTAGGGACTTCACTATTTTTCACTATTCATGTTATATAGTCTATTGATAAAGGCAGAAGGGACCTTCTTTTCATCTCATTAATACTATGTTTTCCATTCTCAATCAGTTCGAGCGTGGAGAAGCTTTAGGAAAAATCACACAGGACATTAAAAGAACTCTTGAGGAAGAAGGTGATGAGGAAGGCCTAAAAATTCTTCCAAAGACAGTTGATACAGTGAGGAAGAAGGTATGCTTGTAGATGCTGAAGTTTATCTTTTGTGCTTCTGATTTTGAGGTTTTATTTTTACATCATTAATAAACAGAATATTTTGTTTCTTCTTTTCCTTTGTTGATTGCAGAGGAACACATGATCAATGATCGGCCTTCTAGGTTATTTCCTCATGCATTTGATCTTTGGCAAAATAATGCGTATTTCCCTCTTAATCGGTTAATAGTAGGTTGCATGTGTTTTTGGCTTTATAAGTCCATTAGCAAACATCGACATATTCTAAATAAAGACTTCAATACTTCAGTTACTGCATTTTAAGGAATATTTGTTTGGGCTTCTTTTTACATCCTAAACTAAGGTTTTAATCTTTTAATATCACTTCCTGATGTTAACCTCCTCAAGTTTCTGACAACATCAGGTTGTTCGCAGAAGGATCATTTCAGAAGGGCTTAGAGTGGATGGAAGGCGTCTTGATGAAGTTTGGCCTTTGTACTGTGAAGCTGGTAATTTACCTGTATTACATGGATCTGCAATCTTTTCAAGAGGGGATACTCAGGTCAGTATGTTCATTTTTCACTAAGAACACAGGATGTACTATGATTTAGGGTTATCATCACATGCTAATATGCAATCTTGTTGCCATTCATTATCCCTTATGAGATGTTTATACAGGTCCTTTGCACTGTTACCCTTGGAGCCCCTCGGGATGCTCAACGTCTGGATTCACTGGTCGGTCCTTCAAGCAAGCGTTTCATGCTGCATTATAGTTTTCCACCGTTTTGTACAAATGAAGTTGGCAAACGAACTGGCCTGAATAGGAGTGAAGTTGGTCATGGTAAGCTATTTAGTTCTCAGGTTTATAATATGGTCTGCTCCTGAAGTTAGTGAAAGCTGTAAATGGACCTTAATACTAGAATGTCAATTTGTAGTTGTAATCAACCACAATATGTGGAAATATTTATGCCATTTTGTACCAACAAGGAAACGAGGGAAGAGAAATGTTGATAATGTACTCTCTTCCCTTTCCTCATTAACCTTATTTTTCTTGTTTTATTGTTGTTTCCTTATTTCATGTAAAAATCAATACTGGCTAAAGGAAAAAAAGAGAAGATCTTATTTTTCTCTCACGCAATATCATAAAGTAGGGGGCAGGGTTGCCTGCATTCTTCTATATGTTTGATTAATAAATATTTATATCGTTTGGTATAACTGGTTCTAGTTTTTGAGTCTCTCTCCACTTGGATCATCTTTTGGGTTTCTTGGTCTTTCTGTTCATTTGCTATGAACTCCAAAAAGTAAAAAAGAATGAAAATGCAATTGTGAAGGCCAGACTTACCTACCTTACTATGCTCCTTTCAAAAATTGTGCTTTGATGATGCTTAACTCAAAAGACGATTTAACTCTTTGGCCACAAACTCTTGTGGATTCATATGTGATGAGCCTTGCCATAGGGCTACCTTATAGACATTTTTGCACATGGTCAGAATCCAGTAATTTGAGTTCTGATTTCGTTTATTATCACCCAATCTAATATGCTTGGTGAAGATTGACAGCCATTTGATGATAAATCTGTTGCTCATCAAATTTATGTTCATGTTACCTTTTTCTAATTATAGCATCTCCAGGGTAATTTGTGGATCATTTTCTTGATACTGGATGGTTAATTTTCTATAGGCACTCTTGCTGAAAAGGCTCTGCTTGCTGTATTACCTCCTGAAGATGATTTTCCATATGCAGTCCGAATCAATTCTGAAGTCATGGCATCTGATGGCTCGACATCAATGGCAACTGTCTGTGGAGGTAATTTCTCAATTTTCTTGATCTCAAGGTTGTTCAATCTGGCAAATATTAGTCATACGTTTTCACACTTTCATTATGCACTAAGAAGATTTCTCTGATCTAAGTCTGCTGGTAAGTTATAGTTCTCCTTTCAAAATGCAAACATCATACTTCCTGTTATTTGGTTGCTGCAGGCAGCATGACTTTGATGGATTCTGGCATTCCACTAAGAGAACATGTAGCAGGTTTTTCTATGGGGCTTGTTAGTGAAGTTGACCCATCAACTGGTGAAATCAAGGATTATCGTTTATTGACTGATATTTTGGTGAGGACTGTTGTTTCGATCTTTTTGAATGTTTGTCTTAGCTCTGTGAAGTTCAGTGAAGGGGACAAAAAGAGGGAAAAGAAGCATTATTTAATGAATGTCCCAAAGGGATGAAGAAACAAACAAATTAGTTTCGGTACATATCATGTAGGCTTGGTGGTAAAATTTACCTTATTCAGTATTCAAAATGGGTATTAGGATTTTGGATCTTTTTTTCAAGATAGTAACTGAAAACTCATAAACTATTGCTCTATACCGGCGGCTGGAGTAAGATCAATTTATTTGGTCACCTTGAAAGTGTGCTTTAAAGTTGTGAAATCATCCAGTCACTAAAGGCCTAGGCTTTAAGAGGTGTATCTACTATTCATCCAACACTTGCTTGCATGATTATGATTGTAATATGAAATTCTGGACTTTTCATATGACCTTTTAGTTCCTCTTGGATTTCACCAAATTTATGAAAACCTGCTATTCTTTGTTTTTGTATAAACTTAGATTGTGGAGTCTACTGTTGTGTGTCTCCATTTGGTTCATGCTCTAGCTTGGTCTTGTGTGTTTATTCATCCGTTTGACTTGAGAAGCCCCCACTCTGAACCATGTCTTCCCCCATCTGAACCTTGTCTTTTTGCCTTACTTGCACTTGTATAAATAGATTTTACTTCACACCAGAAGTCCAGAACTATATGCTCATAAAACTTTAATGTTATTGAAAACTGCAAATCATGTAAACAAGAGTTATCAACTTTAAAATTTACTTACCATGACCACTTATGTAGTCTATATTGCTGCTCTTCTCTAAGTTATATCCTAATTTTCTTTTGTCTGAAGCTGGACTCTATCTTTCTCTAAATTTGGTATGAGTTTTACTTACCTGATTAAGTAACTCTCTAGGGTCTGGAGGATCATCTGGGTGACATGGATTTTAAGATTGCTGGTACCCATAATGGTGTAACTGCAATACAATTAGATATTAAACCTGCTGGAATTCCTTTGGATATCATATGTGAGAGTCTAGATCCTGCACTTAAAGGGAGGCTTCAAATCCTTGAGCACATGGAGCGTGAGATAAGTGCTCCACGTATTCAGGATGACATGTATTCTCCTCGGCTAGGTTATTAGCTTCAATCATTGATCTTATGTTTCTCTAAACTCCTTAGTTCCGCTTCATTTGACACGTCTCTTTTGCTCATATTTTGATGACTGCTTCAAATACAGTTACGTCAAAATACAGCAATGATGCACTTCGTCGCTTGATTGGTCCTGTTGGTACTTTGAAGAGGAAAATTGAAGATGAAACAGGTGCAGTTAACAGTTTGCATTAAACTTGTTTGTTACTTTTACCTGGTTACTTTGGGTGATCTTTGACATGAGGACATGGTTAATAATATTTTTCCTCGTGCCTCTCTCTTGCGTATGATCATTGATGTAGCTCTAATGTCAACTGTTCTTGACTTTTTAAGTATAATTTTCTTCCCTTCAAACTTGTTGCAGGAATACTTGTTTTTGGCTTCTAATATGCTGATTGTACACCAGTTTTTTCTTTGCTTCATATTGCTTATACATTATCGCTTTGCCTTGTTAAGTTTTGTAAAGATATGACAGTTGTGCCCAATTCAGCCTTAGAAGCTAACTCCATGAGGGAAGGATTCCCAAGTCCATTTTAGGAGACCACCAATCCATTCCCCAACCAATATGGAACTCTTAACACTCCCTCACACGCCCAGACCGCCAACTGGAGCGTTGACAACATTACATGGGGCCCAAGCCTCTGATACCATGTAAAAAATATGACACTTTGTCCTGACTCAACCTCAAAAGCTACCTCGAGGATTGCCCAAGTCTATATAAGGAGACGACCAATCCGTTTTCCAACTAATGTGGGACTCTAACCTCTCTAACAAATGGATACACACACATAGAGACAGATAATGCACGTTTTACAGCACTGCATTTTCATATGTAAACACTTTGTGATGGTGTTCTTTCCAGGCCGCAGTTTTCATTTTTAATTTCTCCAGCTGATTCCTTTGTTACTCCTAAGATTGCGTTCATTTCTCCTTGCTGATTCATAATGTAGGTGCACGGATCTCGGTTAGTGATGGAACCCTTACTATAATTGCCAAAAACCAGTTGGTGATGGAGAAAGTACAGGAGAAGGTAATTTTGTGTTTCCCTCCTGTTTACTTGCTGTAGGTTAGATAAAAACTGCTTTTGTCACTGCATTCCATTTTAGAGAAAAATTGCCTCTTATTTTAGCATGTAACATTTTTCTTAGAGATTGAGCAGAGTCATGTAACTGAAGTAAGGTGAACAGCTAAGACAGAAAGGTGAAATAGGTATTAAAAAAAAAGGTTTGTCGTGAAAGTTCCTCAAGTGCTATAGATGTTTCTATACCTTGTTTTTCACTTCACTTTGGCTTCACTGTTCTTGAAAAGTTTCTGAGCCAACCAATTCCATCCTGTGCAATTTATTGCTGACAGGTTGATTTTATAATTGGACGTGAAATTGAGATTGGAGGCGTATATAAAGGTATTGTTGTATCTGTTAAAGAATACGGCGCCTTTGTGGAGTTTAATGGTGGACAACAGGGCCTCTTACATATTTCAGAATTGTCACATGACCCGGTAGGTTCTCTTTTTCCTCTCTCTCCCTTGCTATCAAAACTTTATACTGCCAAGGATCTTAGCAGTTTAAAACTTAATGCTTTTTTGAACTCGCTCAGTCATAGTAATTAGCTAAGTTGCTCGGACTCTCCAAAAATGTTGCCGCACCCGTGTTGGATCCTCCAAAAATGCACTACTTTTAAAGGATCCTACACACACCCGATGACATTTTTGAAGAGTCCAAGCAACATAGGTAATTAGTACCCACTCTACAGGAGTCAATATTACCTTTATTAATTTGCAATTGCTCACCCCTACCATGCAAATAGAGCTTGAGCTATTTGCAGAAAATAATCATGACCTTCTGTGATAGTATATCATTGCTTTCAAGGGCAAGTGTATAGTTTTTCTTTGAAACTTTGAAATTTAACTATCTGCCATGGTTCCTCTCAATTTTTTTCATTCAGCAAAGGTTAATGTCTATATGTAAAAAATTGTGTAAATCATGCATAGATTTATAGTTTCTAAAGCTATGTTAAACACACAAGTCAAATAGTTAATATTGTCCTTTTTGTACTTGAGAAACAAAGTCTGAGGCATGGAGGTTTAGGCTAGAGTGGCTACTCCTTCCATGTTATTGTTTTGTGATTAATTTGTGTCTTTTTACTATTAGGTTTCCAGAGTTTCAGATGTGGTATCTGTGGGACAGCAACTTTCTTTAATGTGTATAGGACAGCACGTTCATGGCAATATTAAGTTATCATTAAAAGCCACCCTGCCTAGACCTAAATCTAAGACAGGCATTTCTGTTGATGAACCTGTTGCTCCTACTAGTCAAGAGGTCAATGTTTGGGCTACCATTGAGGATGTATCCAATGAGCAAAAAAACCAAGGTGCTACTGTGGGACCTGAAAGTAATGATTTAACTTTGAAGTCAGCTACACCAGCAGTTGTAATCCGAAGTGCGGCCGAGTGTGACGAGGAGGAAAAAAGTGATGCTCTGAATTCGAAAGGTGATAATGGATCTCAAAGTGCTTCTAAATCTGAGAAGAAGACAAGGATACCGTCCTCACTTTCAGAATCTGTTTTTTCTTCTAGAAGTGCTAAGAAGTCCAAAAGAGTCAAGGATGCCATTCTTGACCTAATAAGTGATCATGAAAGTGAGCAGAAATATACTCCTGAAGTAGGCATGCATTCTCAGATTGGGTCAGATAAGGATGATGCTACGTTTGCGACCCCTATGAGTGCAAATAAACTAAAGCTTGGTATGAGATTAACAGCAAAAGTGCATCAAATTCGTGCCCTTGGTTTGGTGCTTGATTTGGGTGGTGGAATTCGGGGAATGTATCGTTTTGAGGTATGTTTGACTTTACTGTCTCAAAGTTTCTCTGTTATTTTCAACTTTCTACATTAATAAGTCTGCTTTATGTGAAACCCTTAGTTGCAAGTTGTGGTCAAAATGTTTGGTATCTTTTCTTATCTTGTCCTTGCTCTGCTTGGCAAGTTATTGTTATCAATTACCCTTGCTTTATTTTTATGTTTCTATCGGGCTACATTGCTTGCTTTCCCTCTTTTCCTTGTTTAGCCATATAGTATTCACAAAAGCCTTAGCAAATATTATGATGGTCCCAGTAGGGTCTATTGTGCATCGTACGACTTTTAGATATTCATCATAATAGAATTTCGTTTATCTCACCTGGAGATCCTAATTCCAAGTCAAATGAAATTTACTTTTTTTGTGTAGCCTGGTATGAAGAGGGACTTTGAGGTGGGTGATGAGCTGCGGGTGAAGTGCTCAAGTTTTTCAACCAAAGGGATTCCAGTATTGTCTTTGGTGAAAGAAGAGTAATTTAAGGCGCTATTATACCAAAGTAAAGCATGAAACTACAGGCTGTAAAAACTGTCAACTAAGAAAATTGACAGGGAATCACAAGACACCGATGCTTGAAATCTGTTTCAAAAGCCTGCATTTCTCAAAGCACATGCTGATCGTTGCTAATGAGTTGGATCATGAGAATAAAGAAAACAGAAGGCCTCCTAAAATCAGGTAGCCTCCCGGAACTGGGTTGATCCAAGCCCTTCACCTCTGGTCGGTTTTAGTCCTGCGACTGTGTCACGAATAGCTTTAGTTTTGGTGCGAGTTGAACGTCAATGTAAATCATTCTTTCATCGCTCTTTCCATATTATGTTTTTTCTACGCAAACAACAAGGGATTTTGGGATGTTTTTCTGTTGTGATAGCTAGGTCTCATTAATTTTCTTCTCCTGATTACTATACACTTTTGTATAAATATTAAAAACTCACTTTTACACCTTATGCTTGAAAAGATTTGCAAATGAGAGGTGATATTTGACTTGTCTGATATGAAAAGTGGTCTACTATTCGGAAAAGAGTCGAATTGAATTGCGTTCAGTGATAGATGCAGGATTTTTTATCTACCGTGTTTATCATCTACTAAATATACCCCCACACAAATTATATTGACCTTGCACGTTTGATGTAAATGAGAGAATTGAGTTGCGTTCAGTGATAGATGCAGAATTTTTTATCTACCGTGTTTATCATCTACTAAATATACCCCCACACAAATTATATTGACCTTGCACGTTTGATGTAAATGAGAGATACTTACATTGTTCAACGAGACCGTTTCGAAGACAGTAAATCTAAAAGTACATTACACAAATATTAAAATTGAATCAGAAGAGAGAATTAAGCATGAATAAAAAACGTAACTAATAAAGATTAGACAATGATCTAAAGAGTGAATTAAATTTATATCAATGATAAATTAAACAAGTAATTCAATAGTAACAAATCAATCAATAAACTGCAAAATAAATTAAATTTGCATTAACAGTGTATTATAGAATATTAAAGTTGAATTAAGAGAGAATTAAGAATGAATGAAAAACGTATCTAACGAAAGATAAGACAATAATTTATAGACTGAATTAAACTTGTATTATTCACAAATAATATATGTATTATATGTGTCTTATAAATTATTTTGATTTGTATCACTAAGAAAATGTGATTTTTGCAATATGTATTAAATGTAATGTATATATATTATAAATGTATTATAAGTGTGTTACTTAAATCATTTGGTTGGTATCACTAAGAAGACAATGAACTTTGCAATATTATTATAAATGATTGTTGATGAATAAAATCTATATTATATGTGTCTTATAAATTATTTTGATTTGTATCACTAAAAAAGCTAGTGAGTAACAATTGTAATATGTAAAGCTAGTGAGTAACAATTGTAATATGTATTAAACATGTATTGTGTATGTATTATTAGTATGTTACCTAAATTATTTTTATTGATATCATTATGAAAAGAGTGAAGTGGAAAATATGTAATATAAATGTATTATTCATGAATAAAATATGCACTATATGTGTTACATAAATTATTTTAATTTGTATCACTAAAAACGATATTTGCAATATATATTATAAATATATTGTGTATGTATTATAAATGTATTACATGTGTTATCTAAAGTATGTTACTTAATTATTTTGGTTGATACCAAAAAGTGAAATATATTATAAATAAATGCATTGTTCATGATTTTTAATACAATCAATTATGAAACATATCTAATACAATACAATTATGATGATACAGTTCCGTGAACTTCATTTTTTTCAAGCTTTAATCTAATATTTCTCTTAAAATCAATTCTATACTTAACCAAACCCTAAGTTAAATATGAACTCAAAACAATATTTTCAATTCTTCGTAGAAATCTATCTAAAATAATCACAAATTCAATAAACTCTAATAAATTTGAAATCTAAAGCTCTATAATAATTATCATTTTGAAATTTCTGGTTGAGCACATAATGTACATTTTTTTTTTATTATGAAATTTCATAGAAAATAAAAGGAAGAAAAGATGGACGAAGAGAAAAAATGGTAGACACCGAGCGAAAATCTGCTACAATTTTTTAATTTCAAAAAATTGAAATATTTAATTAAAAAAATTATATCATCAAAATTGCTATATTTAGTTAGCAAAATTATACTACCAAATATTTTCTTAAAATATAGAATATTTAGGTAATTTACCCTTGTGATATAAAATATTTATGTCATTTACCCTTATGATCTCTCAAAGTAGTCGCGTACGTCTGGATCACAAACTCCTTCCATCCTAAGGTTTCATCTATGTTCCATCCTAAGGTTTCATCTATGCGAGTCTAAAGACGCAATTATTAGGAAATTTATGCCATAAATTCGAGTCTTTTAACACACAATTTTTAGGAAAAAATTGAAGCATGTTATTTGAAATATAAAATAAGCTGGAGAGATGTAAATTAGCAACACATTACAAATTTAATACGACTTAATAGTATTTTTAAATAGTTCAAAAAATGTATCACAATCTCCCTACTTGGTGGGAAGGTTTGATCATTAGGTTTAACAAAATAAGGTAGGTACATATACGCCTCTAAAAGCAAGCCCTGCTTTCCTTCTTTCGATCGAAAGGGAGCAATTATAAACGGTGAACATGAAGAGCAGATTAAACTAAAAAAAGACAGCTAGTTCATTCCAAGTTAAAAGACGAGATACACCCAAAGAAAGAAAAAGACGTACGCATACGTAGGCAGCACATATATCCTACTAAACAGGAGTGGAAATTAAAAGACTCGGAACATAAAGACAACCCTTTATTATTAACACAAGCTAGGAAGATATCGACATACTTGAAAAACTATCAACTCATTTAACCCTTAGTCTTATACTTTGACTCGTCAATCTCGATCCCTTCACGTTGAGCACGCTCACCACCAGACTCATCGCCCGTGCTTAGACCTCCCTTGCGTCCCATTTCCTGGTACCCTTCACTTCCCAACTGGTCCTTCCTCGTCTGCCCTCCTCGGCTCCTCCCTAAAAAGTACCAAGAGTATTTATATATATATAAATATAATGGTAAATAAATAAATAAATAAATTATATTATACCCTCAGCAAGGTGTTCTTGAGCTTCAAGACTTTTGCCACCAGTACCACCAGGAACTACAGTTTCACCTTCCTTTGCCCTTCGATCGAGCTCAGACCTTTTTTCTTCCTGTGACGCCATACTAGGATATATACTTTACTTGTACACAAAAATTATATTGTTGAAACACCTGATCTGATCGATAAGGAAAATATTTGGGTGCTCATTTATAGGGACATAATGGGTGTTAAGCACTTGACATGTGGAGGTTGACGCAGCAGGAAGAATGACACGTGTCCACTATGCTTGCTTACACGCAACCTCTCATTCCCCACTAATCACATCACTTTTAGTGTACATGTTTCCAGTATCTCACCTTACTCATTTCCAATCCTTCTTATTGTACCAGCCGTGCAGTAGCACACGCACACTTATTCCGGTGGGTGGTATGTGTATCCATTAACTTTGAGAAAATGATCATATGGACATATATATATATCTTGAAAAATTGATAAAAATTAAAAATATATTATTTTCTCTGTTTCAATTTATGTGACATATTTCGCTTTTCGAAAGTTAAACAGTTTCAGTTTGATCGAGAATTTGCTCGTGAAATCTTCAAATTTTTTAAAATGAAATTCATATATTTGTAAACTACATAAAAGGTACTATAAATCACAATAATTAATAATTCAAAATATTTAAAAGATATATGAAAAATTTACGATCAAAGATAGATTGTTTAAATTTCAAAATCTGAAATGTATTATATAAATTGGAATAGAGGAAGTAATTAATAACACACCTATAAATGAGCACCCAAATGTGCTACGTATTTGTTGTATGTAATTAGACTTTTTTCTTCTATTTTATTTGATGTATTTGTATTAATTATATATTTTCTCTGCCTCTTTCTTTATACAAGTGATACAAGAGCTTTGAATATAAGTGATACAACAATGAATGAACATAAGTTACGTTATATAAGAGTAAATGGATATGAGTGATACAAGAGCTCTGAATACAAGTGATATAAGAATGAATGAATACAAGTGATATAAGAATAAATGAATGCAAATGATACAAATTTACGTTTTGAATACAAATGATACAAAAATGAAATATGTAAGAACGAGAAGGTAAAATTATAGAATACAACCTAAATGTACGCACGAATACAAAAAACACATTTACATGATACCTCAAAATATGTAAATACATAAAGTGGTGATAAATACAAAGAGAAATTAGAGAGGTGAAAATATAAAATACAAAGAGAAATTAGAGAGGTGAATATACAAAATATAAAGAAAAGATAGGTGAAAATACCAAATATAAAGAAAAGATGGGTGAAAATAAAAAGTACAAAGAGGGAGAGAGATAAAAATATAAAAAAATAAAAATACAAAAAGGGAGAGAGGAAGAGGTGAAAATACAAAATATAAAGAACGAGAGAAGTGAAAATATCCAAAGAGGGAGATAGGACTGAAAATACAAACTATGAAGAAGGAGTGTAATTCGTGAGAAATTGTTTTTATGTGTGAAATGGCGATTTTTCTCTTCCCCTTAGCCGCTATCTTGGGATCCACGTGAGCTTTTGTCAAAATTAAGAAAGATAAATTTGTAAATTGAGATTAGGTCATTTAATTTTGAACTTACCACATGAGCTTATGTCAAAATTAAAAAAGATAAATTTCTATCAAAATATAATAAAAAGATATGTATAGTTGAATCGAAAATATAACAAAAAATTATACTGTAGTATTTAAATTGTACTACAATACAACGATGTATTTGAACCTTTTGGGAATATAAAATTGTGAGGCTTAGTTACCGTTAGGAGCGGCGTGAAGGTAGCTGTCACAAAGGACACAAGTATATTATATCAACCACCGCGGCGCACATACACCTTAGAAGTATTCTGCATTTAGCTTCTCTTGAAGATGACAGATTTGTTGAGCTGTTCATCACCTCAGCCTCAAGACATTCATCTTCCCTTTTCCTCTCATCTTCTAACCAATGCTGCTCAAAGAGACGTCACTTACAGGTACCTACCTTCTTTCACACAGTTGTAGAATTTTGTAACTCATAAATAATAAAATGGTACTAGAATTACAACATAATATAATGAAAATTACTAATTTGTTCTCGGAATTGGATTTCATTTCTTCTGATTTTGTGTCAGATCCATTTGTCGTAGCAAAGGGCAAGGTTTCAAGTGTGAAAAAACATTAAACTTGATTTTTGGAGCTACAAATGATCAAAAATTTCTTCTAGAATCAACCCATTGTAGTATCTTGGCAATTTATCTTTAAGGATAGGTTTAGAAGTTCTAGGTTCTTTTTAGATAGCTAGAAGATAAAGGTTTTTAGATTGTATCTCGAATCCATAGGGGTGACCTTATTCATTTGTAACTAATCCAAATTCAAGTCAAGCAATTCAACAAGTGTTGTTGCCTAACAAAGTTTTCTATCCAAAATCATCTTTTTCCTTTTATAGTTGTCTTCTTTAGTTGAATTTTTCGATCCTAATTAACGATTCTGGACTAACAGAAGTTTCTCGATTTTGCTATTCTCCACACAGTACTATTGTGATTCTAATTACAATTTGTTTAATATTTTAATTTGTTGCAGTTGTGGATCCTGTGGATATGAATTGAACCTCAACTCTTGCAATCGCAATACCACAGTTATTGGATCAAAATATGGGAAAACAATGAGGAGAGGGGTTCTATCATTTCTATGCATTGACGAGAGCAGATTTACTCAGATAAGTAAACTTAGATGCTCGCCCTATTTCAAGTCCAAAAACTCGTGGGGTTTCTTTCAACGACACACTAAACTCTTGTGTCGAAAATGTACGAGTTATATTGGTATTTCTTATAGTACTAGTAATAACAATAGTACAAGTGGTGCTGCAATACATATTGATGTCAACTCAGATGCAGCATTAGCAACACCTAATTGTTGGGATGGGCTGTCAGCTTGTACAACTAATTACGAAATCAAGATATGTGCATTAAGGCCATCTGTGAAGGAAGTCATTATGCACCAGTAAACTTCATTCTTGTTTGTGTCATAAGACAGATTCAATATATGTATTATGACACAAACATGTTTGAAGAATCTGTTGTGAAGTCGCCGTACCACCAAAAAGGAATGCTTGCTTTTGTGACCAATATCATAAGAAACGGAAGACAGAGTTACTCTGCTCAAGTTTTACCAAGATGGATAGTGCACTTCTTGTTCTTACTTATGATGATGATTGTTAAAGCTTGTACTGTACACGGTAGCTCAAAATGTGTTTCGTTGAATTTATTAAAGCAAAAGTAAAAACATAGAAGCAGGGGAGCTTACTCTAAATACTTTCTGTATAAGTTATTCAGTGTTTCTTAGATCCCTTTCTGCGTATTTTCGCAGTCACTTGATGTAACAAAAATTGACAAGATCCTGAAAATAGATCTTATTAAGATGAATTAGACAGATTAATAGAAATTATATCAAAATTAGAATATAAATACATAAAATACTTAATATATGAAGAAAGATATTATTATATCTTACCATGAATTCCGCACCCCCCAAAAGTGCGGAATTCATGGTAAGATATAATAATATCTTTCTTCATATTTTTTACATAGTTGTTTTAGTCTGATATTATCTATGATAATTTCTAGATACCTCATATCTTGGGTTCTTTGATACATATATAGATTATTTTCTACTAGTTGTTCGTTCATTTTTATGTCTTCTATAGCTTCTGACCATTCTTGTAAATATTCGTAGTTTAGCATTTTAATCGGAATCTAGTTCTAAATCATTTATATTCATCCTGTCTAATTCTGAGTCTAATTCATGTAATTCTATTTCGTACCATTCTTGGTTCATTAGTTCTAAGTCTTCATTATCAAATACATTTTCCCATATTAGTTTTCTTAATTCAATAATTTCTATGTTTTTAAGTGCATATAAAACAAGTATTTTATAGTCTAATATCATTGCATCATGCAACAGATTATTCATGCTTGAATTCAAGTAATTCCTTCATACCATAGCATAATAATAATATCATATTAGATTATTATAGACTAGATTATTTCAAACCATGCACTCCGGTCACTATTAACATCGTACTTTCAAGGTATTCCTTTCTAAATAGTGCCACTTTGTCTACTACCTTCATGGCTTCTTGCCTTGGGTTCGACCCTGGACATTATTTTCGAAAGTTTTCCCCTTTTCCTCACGTTAACAAACTAGAATACTTGCTTTAAAATAATTCTAATATATAATAACTAATATAATCTTATTTCATACTATGATATTTAGGAATCAAGGATTTTAGCTATGCATTATGATAAATAGATATACCTTGCTAGTATCTCCTTCTTCCATTGCTAGAAAATGTTTATCTTATTTCTGAAAATATTTTTTGTTTACAAGAGAGGAGTGCTTTCCGTGTAGAAAGTCTTGCCTCTAGATGGCCAAAATGGCTTCCTATTTATAGAGAAGGATTCTAATCCGTCTCTATCCTTACTACTGTACTACTTTACATGTGTCCTATACTATACACTCCACACTCCACTATCATTTACACTTTTACAATCCACTAAGTAGTGGATACAAACAAACAAACTACTTTACATATTTTCAAAGATAAAAAGTAGATTCCTATCTTCTTTTTCTTCCACTATCTTCTTCCACTATCTTTATTTGTCTTTGTCTTTATTCTTCTTCTGTTATCTTCTTTATTCCAGCTGTACCTCTGGAATTATGTTGTCTTCTCCCTGACACTTTGAGCACTGGTGATCGGGATATTTTTGACTTATAGTTTTACAGTACCTAGTCATTATGTCTGTAGAAATAAAAATTTTCCTTATAGCTCTTGTAGTAGGTTGTTGTTCAGGCTTTAGCAAGCTTAATGCCCATTGCCTTATCTCTTCCATATCTGTGGGTCTATCTTCTCGACAATTCGAATAAATCATCGTTTGTTCTCTTGAATAGTAGCTCCATACTGAATTCCTATTCAAATAATTATTTGTTAATTCGCTTAGGATATTAGCTATTCCAATTACTCTTTTTCCTGCGTAGAAAGTCGGTATTTCTGCTCTTGGTATCTCGTCTTGTTGTTCTATTTTTTCTGGTATAATCATTTCTCTTGTAAGTCCAATTTTTACAACTTGTATAATTGGCTTTATCTCGTCATAAAGTATCTCTGCTGGTGCTGAGTAAAATCTAATATAGAATAATGTTCCTTTAGTAATTCTTTTGTAATTCATGAATGCTTTGTGTAGTTCTGGTATTGTAGCTATTTCTTCTCCTGTTTGCGTATATACGGTATTTAATAATCCATAATTATAGCAAGTGGCTATTAGGTTAGCATTTGTCTTTGGTAAGGCGATTAATTTATTGTAGCCTTGTAGGTTTTGGGTGATATAGTCTTCATGGGGATTTTTGGTAGTTATAGATCTGGGGTTTTTGTTTAAAAAAGTTTGTATTTTGTAAATATTTTCTATGTATGCTCTAGTGATGTGGTTGTATGTCTTTTTATTCTGGTCTAGGCTATCTTTGTAGGTATTTACTTGAGGTGGTACAAATGGGGTATTTTGGGGTCTTGGTGTGTATGGTGCTTCGAATATCTTATTTAAGTTTGTACTAACATACTTCTTTTCTTCCTTTGTAGATGTACCTGCAGCTGTATACAATAATTGGTTATTTTGGGTTTTTCGGTGTTTCCCAACGTCACCTTGTATTTCTGGAAGTTTTGTGTCTTCCGATCGACGTAGCTCCGCATTTTTAGAGTCATGCTGCTGACTTGTTTTGATTTCCTTTATTTCTTTCTTTATATTATCCACTTCTTTACAAAGAGTGGTCATAGCTTTGAGGATTTCCTCCATAGTAGTTTCCTCTGTTTGTGTAGCTTTGTCTTGATATGTAGTCTGCAATAGTATTTTTGTTAGTACATATCACTTCAATTGTAAATGTGAAGTTTAGTATATTCAGCACAAGTCTCCGTATTTCTTTTGTTGTAACTGAGTCTTGTACCTTTCTTGTCAACCACCATTTTACCTGTGTATTATCTGTTCTAACAATAAATTTGTTATAGACAATATATGGTTCAAAGGCTAATAAACATTTGTATATAGAGTATAATTCTTTTCTATTTATTTCCCATTTGATTTCAGGATTTGTAAATGTGCCAGAATAGTATCTACAATGATGTTCTATTTTTTCTTTTTCATATTTATATTTTAGTACTCCTCCATAGCTTATTTCACTAGCATCTGATTCTACTATGTAAGTAAACTTCTTATTTTCATCAGGGAAGCATAATTTTGGTAAATTTTTACATAATATTTTTATTTTTCTTATTTGTTCTTGGTCTTTTTCGTCAAAATAATATTCTACGTCCTTTTTTAGTTTTTTATGTAATGGTTTTAAATTTTCTGCTAATTTTGGTATATATTCTCTTACCTGGTTTACCAATCCTAGAAATGATTGTAATTTCTTTTTAGTATCTATCTGTTCATCGGAGTTTATTATTTTTTGTACTATGTGCGGCTGCATTTTAATACCATTTTTGTCTATCTCTATTCCTAGAAATTCTATCTGATGTTTCATTATTTCAGCTTTCTTCTTACTTAAACTAATTCCTGAATATGTAACAATATGTATGAATTTTTCTAATAATTTTATATGTTCGTCTTGCGTTCTTGAATACAAAAGTATGTCATCTATATATACTATGCAATTTTCTAATTGGTTGAAGTAATTATCCATAAAATGTTGATATCTTCCTGGTGCATTTTTATATCCAAAAGGTAATACGTTCCATTCGTAAAATCCTTGGGGTACAGTAAATGCTGTTAATTTTTTCGATTCTTCTTCTAACTTAAGGTGATAGAATCCTGATTTACAATCAAATTTACTGAAATAATTATATCCTTGGACTTGTCTTATCTTTAATATTTTATTTGGTATTGGATAATTATACGTCTTAGTTTTGGCATTTAAATTTCTATAATCAATAACCATCCTACTTTTCCCTCTTTTTTGTTCGCTATGTTTATTTACTATAAA